>JH720049.1:132020-339159 GCA_000231845.2 Tetrahymena malaccensis 436 | reverse complement strand
AACCCCAACCCCAACCCCAACCCCATAAAATATAAAATAAACTTTACTTTAATTTTAATATTGTTTTAAAAAAAGTAATTTTCTTATTTGTTTTGTAAATCATACTTTTCAAATCTTTTTTTCTAACTAAAATTTTATTTAAATATAAAATAATTTCTGTAAAAATGTAAAGATATTTATTTTTAATAACTCATTTCGAATTTATATAGTTATAATTCAACTACTTAACTAATAAATAGATATTTAAAAACATTTAAATATTAAACAAATTTAAATTTTCTGATAATTTTTCTTGATGGTTTTTTTAAATTTATAACTCAAATTAATTAATTATATATTTATCCAAAATAAAAAAAATACATAATTGATTTTAAAAAAATATTATAATATATAATTATTTTATTGAAATAATTTTATTTTAAAATATATGAAAATATATATAAAAAGCATAGATAAATCATTATTTCTCCCAAAAGATATACTAAAACTGCTAATTTATAGCTTTGATTTACAATTTTCAACAGAAATTTACCGAAATTGAAAAAAATAAGTTTAAATTTTTAATTAAATTAATAAAATTTTTTGTGAACATAGATAAATAGTTAATAGATATCAGATCTTAGTTATTAGTTAGATAAAAGAAGAATATATTAATATAATTTTGAATTTGAAGATGGTAGATAACACAGTTAAGTTTGATGAAATCCTTTTATCAGAATGGAAAAACTGGTATTAAATTAAGGGAAAAGGCGCACCTAAGAATAAATATGAAGAAAATAAGATTAGAAATCTTTAAGGAGGATTTATAGCAATATTTAATGAAGGACTTATTAATAATAAAAGAGCTCCTGAATTTAATTTTGATAGCGAAGAAGAATAAAATGAAAGTAAATTTTAATTTTTTACACAAAACAGTTTATAAAACTTTATTAAAATTATTATAAAACAATTTCCAGATTTCTTTTTCATATTCAACAGTAAAAGTTTATAAAAATTTTGACGAAAGCAAGTTCAATTTTAACAGTTGCCCATAGGAAGAAATATTATTTTATGTTAATTTGGATGATGAAATTATATTCACTAAAGAACAAAACAAGTAATTAGATGAAAAAAATCTTGATGAATTTGAAAATAACTGCGATAAATCTCTAAATGAATTTATAAATCATCCAATTATAGCTAATGTATCACCAATAGCCAAAAATCATAGTCTCATTACTGTTTATCCAGAAGAATGTTTACCATAAGTTATAGGATAAGACATCCTTTCACTTGTTTTAACAACCTTCAAGCTAAGCAATTCTCCTCATATGAGGTAAATTTAGTTAAGCTGTTTAGTTTTCAAAAAAAATATGTTTTAGATAGACAATAATAAATTGATAGCTTTAGTAGAGTATTTTTATAAAATAAAACAAAAGAATATTATAAATATGACTCATTCATTATATGGAAAATGAATAAAAAAAGATTTCAATTATTTTAATTAAATATAATAAAAGATTAGGTTTCAATAGTTTAGGAGCATTTTCTTCTGTAAATCACTTGCATTTTTAAATTATTTATGCAGATGAACTTTTCCCCTAAGAAAAAGTATTCCCAATAGAAAAAGCTAACAAAAAACTTGTTTTATGTTCCACCTTATAGAATGATACAGAAGAAATTAATATGGTAAGTAGCTTTTCAATTAACTAATAAAATTGTTAATATATGCAAATTTATTTAATAGTATTCTGTAGGAGTTAGGGTAGAAGAGTTAGTTGGATATTTAGTTTAAGGATTGGTATTCAGTCCAGTTGGATCAGAAGGATAAGATATTTCAGATATTTTTAGCAGTCTCGCTTTTGCAGTAGGTGCATACACTAATATATTACTAGATGAACAAATTCCTCACAATATATTTATTTCTGAAAGAGGATAGAAAATTTATGTTATTCCTAGATAATATGAAAATGACACAAAAGAATATCATCAGTTATGCAAGCCTGCTTTCTTAGAAGTAGCTGGAGCATTTATTTGTCGTGATTAAAAATTCTTTAATGAATTAACTACTGAAAGAGTTCACGAGTTCTTTAAAAAATATGTTTAATTATCTGAGAACCAGTTTAATAGTACAGTAAGTAAGTTTAAAACTTTGCTTATGTAAAATTTCTAATGACAAAGCTTTAAAATATAAATTATTAAGTTAAAATAAATTTATGTAAAAAATTAATGAAATTATCTTTTTTATGTTTTAAAAACTTTTTTTTAAATATTTCAAAAAAATACATCTGATTTTTTCTTTAAAGCATTTCACACAGGAAAAATTAATTACAAATTCTAGATTGTAACAATCAAATTAATTAATTTTATTAAAATTATTCTTTAAACAAATAATTTACAAGCAACCTAAAAATTATCATTCATTTTATTTTTATTCAAAAGCAGAAACAATAATTTTTCTAATTGATCAGATACAATATTTTTAGATATACCAAATAAAATATAAATTGGTTATTATTATAATTATTTATATTTAACATTTAAGCTTAAGTTTAAAATTGAATTAGTTTATTGATTATTTATTTATTTATTTACAGATTTTTAGAATTATTTTTATTTTCAATATTTGAAATTTCAAACTATCTGGACTTCATAACCTTCACAATAAATTTTGAAAGTAGAATTAAAATTTGGTGATACTGGTAAAAACCATCTATAACTAAACTTTTCCCCAAAAATTTCTGCTAGATTGAAATATTTTCTTCCTCTTGAATAGTTTACTCTTTCCTTTATTTTTAAAAAACAATTTTAATATTTAGTATTTTTGTTGGAATCTTAATTTACATTTGAAGAAATACAATTTTGTATTTCTAAAGTAGTTTCGTTTTTACAAGTTATAAAAATTTAAAAAAAGAAAAGGCCTAGCAATGATATTGTAAAAGCTCCACTAACTACCATAGATGTGGATAATAGAATAAATGAAACAACATCCTCTTTTGACTAAAAAAAATAAAAACCATTTTAATAATTATTAAAAAAACTAAACTTACATTCATAATATTTAATCCTATTTTAAGAAAATCAAGTAAAGTTGGAAGTGCTATCTAGAATAAAGCTAATGCAGCATAAATTAAGAAGAGTAAAAAAAATTTATGGTTTTTTATTCCAACACAATTTCCTATCCATACACAATGATGATCTCTCCTAAAAATACAGCTTTTAAATTAAAAATATTTATCAGTTAATTTTATTTTTTATAATAAATAATTTGAGTAATTCATTTCATATTTTTAACATAACAATCATCTTATCAAAATATTAAGTTTATTAATATTTTACAATCCACATATCCTGCAGTGGTGTATTCTAGGGACTTTGAAAGATTCACAATATAAACATCTTTTTGGATTAGAAGTATGAATATCTTCTAGTTCATTTACTCTTTTTATATATAAGATAGCTTAATTATTTGTTTAATTCATTAGAAATAATTACTCATATAGCTATTAGTTGATTTATTACTCTTCAGGTATTTATACAGTTAAGTTATTTTCATTTGATATTTAAGGTGCAGGTGCTAATTAGTACTAAGAACTAGAATAAGGTCTTCCTTAATTTGGCTGAGGAGGTGGAACTCCATATTCAGGAATTTCTATATCGTCCTATTGCTAACTACTTAACGTGCTTTAATTTACATTCGCATTCACATTCTATTTGTACCCTACCTCTCTTCTTTTTACTTCTTCAATCAACTCCTACAATAATATTCACGAAAATGTATTCAATCATTTATTAGTTAATCTTTTTATATATGAAAAGTTAAATAATATATCTACTTTATCAAAAACAGGTCTACCAGGCGATGTTAAAGCAACTTTGAAGTATGTATATAATGTGAGGATAAAAAATATATTAAATGTCGACCCTAAAAGAATTCCAGCCCATAAATGCTTTTAATTTAATTGCCATCATATTCATAATTAAAAAAACATTATTGTTGAAATTTTACCTACTCATGAAATGAATCAGATCTAAATAATTCAGCTATATACAAAATATCAAACTAAAGTCCAAGATAGAGGATCATAAATGTTGTAATTATCAAAAAAGCTATTCTCTCGCTATTCATAGTCATAAGTTGTAAGGTTTGTATGTTTACTTATCAGATAAGCTTATTTATAAACTAAGTAAAAAAATTAATCAAAATTGGCTATAATTTTATAAAAGGATATAATCAGCAATTGAATTGAAAATAATGCACAATAGCAAAAACTAGAAATCAGTAATTTTGTTCATTAAAACAACAAATCATCTAAATGTAATCAAATTCATAGTTAAATTTAATGCTTAATAACCAAGTAACAAATAAAAGTTATTAACTAATGATTGTTTACAAAATAAAATAAAATTCAATCCAAGATTTTTCTAATTTTATTTATTTGAAAAAATCATCCACTCTCTTTTTAAGTAAGATCCATGTTTAGTGAAAGATTTAACTAATAACCCTTTAAAGGTAACATAGCAAAAATGATAAATCAAGAATGATAAATAATTAAATAAAAGAAATTATGTAAAAAATGTCATTAATTGTTCAGAATTTACAAAAATTATTATATATTGAAGAATTAATAAAGATTATTTTGAAGATTCTATTTTTATGAAATAATTTAAAACAAAGAGCTCACACTTATCAATAAATTTTACCATATTTTAAGAATTAAAATATTTAAAAAGACTAATAAATATCCTGCATAGCTTATATAGTTTATCTAATTTAATAACATCAAATATTAAGAAATAGAAATTAGTTCAAAAATAGGAACAAATAAATCAGTAAGTTTGTTCATTAAAACAAACAACCATTGAAATGTAATCAAATTTTTAGTTAAATTTAAAGTTTAATAATAACTAATACTAAAATATCAATAATTGTAGGATTATTAATAAAAAAATTAAATTTTATCTATTAAATTTCTAATTTTTGAGAAATTCTCTCACTATTAATTTAAGGTCTATGAAATATTTAACTAATAACTTTTTAAATTTATGAAGGCAACAGATATAAGTAATATATATATAGGTTAATAATTTATCAGAATGTATATAAATTGTTAAATATCTAAGAAGAAATAGTTAAGAAAGTTTAAAAAATGATCTTTATTTTTAAAATTTATAACAAATAGCTCACACTTCTTATTAAATCTCACCATATTATAAGAATTAACTTAAGATATTTAAAAGAACTAATATATCACAGCACTGCTTATATTGTTTATCTAAATTAATAACATCAAATATTTAGAATATATCTATAATCAAAAAAGTTAGAGAATTTTGTAATTTTCTTGAATCTTCTTTCTTTAGTATGAAGAGATTATGTAACCTAATTAAAATTTAATAAATGATTCGATTATTAGCTCAAATGCATTAATTGTATGAATAAAATATTTACTCTTAATTATCCTTTTGAATTTAAGTTCTGCAACCTTTGTAAATTATTTTATGCTTGAGGTTTATGTCATATATTATAGAAATCTATTAAACTAGTAAACCATAATAACCAAGAGCAGCATTTATGTTTTCTTCAAAAGCTATGTTTTGATAAAATATTTTTGAAAAAAATGATTGAAACAAATACAAAATAAGCTAAAAATTACTTGAAATTTATTCATACTACCTGAAAACTCTTGATATCATATTTAAAAAGAGGAAACATGTAAATTTAGAGTTAAAAAATATAGTGCAAAGTTAATAACAACAAAGTCTTCTTTTGGAATTTATCACTGTTTCCAATACGTCAATCTTTTTGCTTGATATTATTTATAAAAAGAGATATTATTATTGTTGTTGATGATGATGATATTTATAACACTAAGGTATTGTTTGTTTTATATAAAACCCTTAAAATTATAATTCTATTTTATCAAATAAAGAATTTATTTACTATTTATCATCGCATTCATGAAAAATTTCGTATAATTTAGTTTAATACAACTCTAGACATTGCTTTCTCTCTTCTAATAGTGCGTTATTGTCTTTATTGATTGAATAATATTTTTTATAATCCTACAATCTCTTTTCATATTGCGCATAATTTGATTTATTTTCATTTATTTATATTTAAATCTGTTTTATTTCATTTTTTTACTAGCAATATGTAAGACTAAGTTGTGTCAAATTTTATAATCTCAACTCAAGGTCTTGCTTAAGTTGATCTTTCATTTTTTAAGCTTTCTTTTTATTTTCTACTGCTATTCTCAACCTTTAATATCAAATAATTTGTTTACTATCTTTTCAAGGCTATTTTAAAATTAAATAATATATGTTTACTATTCTAATAATGACACACTTTAATCTTGGCTCATCCTTGAACTTCCTACAATAATAATTTTATATTTTTTGTATAATAAATCTACTTTGAATTTTTAGCAAGCAAGCTACCACTAAAAATAATAATGTTTAGATGCAAAAATTAATTATTGATAATTTAATTGATTGCTTATAAAAGTTAGTTAAATACTTATTTATATGCGATTCTTAGTAAATTAAAACATACTATATTATTTATAATAAAAGCAAAGATATTCATAAAAATATATTAAACGTAAATAGTATATAAAAATCGTCTATTATCATTATTTTTCAAGAAAATCTACCAATTTATTTATTTATTTCTTAATTTTAAATTTTACCATGAGTTCAAATACCAAACGTGAATATTAAGACGATGATGATGAAGAGCATGATAGCGATTTAATGAGGTTATTATTCATTAACCATTTACTTTTCACTTTATTATAATACCATATTATAATATTTAAATTTTTTATTAATCTGCAGTGACTTTTCAGATGAAGAAAAGCGTCACAAAGACTTAAAGAGCTAATTTAAGGGCTAAAGGCAATAAAAGATTCCTCAATAAATTTCATAACTTATTAGTGATGCAAATTCAAAATATGTCTTTTAAAATCAAATCGATGAAGTATGATTAATTTATTAGAAATTTCTTATAACTTGTCAGCAAGCTGAGTCTAGCAATATTAATATTTTCAACTCTAAGCTGAGATTTTTTTTCACTTTTTGTGCTCAATTTCTTAGATTTAAAACAATTTGTTTGTAATAACTTTTAGGCCATAGAGATAGCAAAAGAAATTATTAGACAATACCCTAGTTTTACAGATTCTTATGATTTATTAGGAAATATTTTTGAAGAATAAGGTATGATGAAAGAAGCTGCTGAGTATTAATTCTTGGCTGCTTATTAAAGCAATGCTAATGCAAAAAAATGGGAGAGTATAGCATAGTTATATAAAAAGGCAAAATGTTACGATAGTGCTGGTTACTGTTTTGGGAGAGTACTCAAAAGTGACACGTTAAATACATCTCTCTGGTGTGAGAGGGCTAAGTGCTATGAACAAACAGGTGAACTTAAAAAAGCTATTAAATGCTTTGAAAGAGTTATTAAAATGGATGAAAAGAATTTTGATGCTATTAAAAATTGTGCAAAAGTAAAGCATTGTATAAATTTTAGTTAAAATAATTTTTAGTAGGAGATTAAAGATATTTTTGAATTTAATTATCTTAAAAATTAAAAAGTTTTTAATATATTCTAACAGCTCTATTTGAAACTTGATAAGAGTGATGAAAGCATAAAGCTTCTTAAAACTATGATAAAGCCAAATGATGTTAATAAGAATTATAATATTATCCATATGATATGCGAAATATTCAATAAAGTATATTTTAGACGTCTATTATCCTTTTTAAAAATATTTTTTTAAGAAATTGTAATACAAAGAATTGTGTGAATTTTTAGAAGAATATTGTGAGATGAAAGATAAAAATGTAAGAGAGACTATTTTAGATGAGCTTCCTTTAGCAATTTTAATATTTTATGCTGTCTCTCATGCTAAACTTTAAAATAAGGAAGAAGTAAATAGAGTTTAAATTAAAGGTTAAAATGTTAACTTTAAAATAAAAATAGTGTGAATTAGGATTTAATTTAATTTTAAGAAGAGAAATGGAAGAAAATGATGACTTTGTCTCAATCATGGAAGAGCTGGCTGAAATGTATGAATCTTCTAAGGAAGAAGAAAAAGCTCTTTAAATTTATAAGAGATTAATATCTCTTCCCTTTTTGTAGATGAATTATCAGCAAGTTTGGGAAAAATATGGTATTCTATTGCTAAAATTACACGAAAGCGAAGATTCAATCAAAGAAATTGAAGAATTAATTTAAAAATTTCCAGATTCAATTGATTTAAGAACAGAATTATCAACAGTATATTAGAGACTTGGTCGTAATTAGGAGTCCTTAAAAATTCTTGAAAATTTACTGGTAATTTATTTTGATTTGAAAATACAAAAATGACTAAAATAATTCTAAAGAGGGATGACATAGAAGAGAATGACTATGAAGCCAGAAAATAATCCGATGAAATCAATTTAGATATTAAAGAAGAAGAACTTGATAGATATAGCTACTCTGCATCATATTAGGATGAAAACAATGATGAAGATGAGTATATTTATCAAAACGATGATGATGAAGAAGAGGATGATGGAAAATAGTAAAACAGAATAAAAGTTGACAAAAGAAACATTTTTGATAGATTTTATTTAGATAGATCAGATCAAAAGAAAGTAAAATATAAAAATTAAAAAAATCATAAATTAAAATAATATTTAGATTAAGAAAGAAATAGACATTGAAGATGATGATAATGAAGATCAAGATGCAGATAATGATGATAGCGATTTCAATTATGAAGAAAAGTAAAATAAAAGTATGAGTAAGAAAAAAAAAGCTTCCTAACTTTCAGGATAATATGATTAAATGAGAGAATAAAACGAGATCAAGCCAAAGAAAAAGATTAAACTTAACACAAAAGCAGAAAGAAGAATCAAAAACTAGATGGATGACGAGAAAGATGATGAAGTCTTCTAAATAAACAAGTATTAGTAAAAAGATTTCTTTGAGTAAACTTAAGCCAAAAAGAATGAATTAGCTTAGAATTACTCAGTTAAGAATATGTACCTTGAGTATAAAAAAGGGTAAATAATTTTAGATACAACAAAGGAGATTTCGAAACACAAACTTGATAAATAATTCTAGACTCTGAAGCAATCCCTTCAGCTAGAAAAAGAATACAATGTAAAATTATTAAAATTATTGAGTGGATTTAATTCATAGAATATTTAATAAATTAGAATTTAAAAAAATCTGTGCTAAATCGTATTCTGATAGAAAGTTAAAAAAAAGGGTTCCAGAGAAGATTGACAACTCCCAATAACCTTAAAACATTTGACAATCCAAATTAAACACTTCTAATCAAAAAGAAAAGACAAATGGAGGAATAAGAAATATTGATGAAAAAAAAATTCAAGAAGTCAGAAGAGCTGACAGCAAAGTATTTATAGAATGTTGAAGTCCTTTCATTAAAAGTAGGTGATTTAGAATATATTTAGTACTTGATAAAAATGCTTAAAGTTTTAGTAAAGTATGACTGTTATGTAAAAATATCCAAAGTTTGTTCTCTGGCACACAAGCTGCATGTGTGGAAAGATGTCAAATTCTATGGTTATCAAGAAACAGTTGCAAAATATGGACTCCTCGCATCTCTGAAATTATAGGTTTATTTTTATTCATTTTACTAACTTAATTTTCTTGGATATTTAAATTATTTTTAAAAGAATTAACTATTTTTTTTTTAATATTTTTTTTTTAACTAACTAACTAATTAGAATTATGATAAAGCCTTTACATACATAAAGCTATTAATTAATAGAAATTCAGATAGACTCTATCTGTAAGTTATCTTATGTATTATAATGAGACACATATCAAATGTCAATATCTATAAGACCTTTTTATCAAGAATGGTCAAAAAGTCGGATGATTCACCTAAATTTTTACCAATTGTTGCCTGTGGTTTTTTAGAAACAGGTAACTTTGATTTAGCTACGGATGTTCTTCATGTAATACTTAAAAATGACAAAGCAAATTCACTATGCAATTTATCATTAAGTGTCTGCTATGCATAGCTAACTACAGCAAGAACGACTTATGTAAAAGAGTAAATGGCTGCTAAGGCAGTTCACTATATGCAAGCTTACTAATAAACAAGAGGATTGACTAGATAAATGGAAATTTATTATAATTTAGGAAGATTCTTCATTCATCTAAGTATGAATCAAAAAGCTATCGAAAACTTCGAAAATTGTATCTAACTGTTTACAAGTAAAAATTTGAAAGGAAGTTACATCTTAAACCCCAAATCTAAAGAAACAGACGAAAAAATACTTTAAAAAGCAATTTATAACTTAATATTGCTCCATAAAAATTTGGGAAATTACCAAATAGCACAATCTTTAGTAAAGTAGTACAATACTCTAAGTTGAATTTGTTATAAATACACTACTAGAATCTATCTGTCTGTAAATGATCTGTAAAAAATTATTTTATTTTATGATTTTATAATTATGATCTTAAAAAATATTATTATAAACTATTGTAAATTGTAAGAATAAAACAATAAAATCTATTTATTTTTGTATAAAGTAGTTAGTTATTTTTTAATTGAAGCTCTATCTAACTTTACATTTTGTATTTCTTTATTAAGAAAAGTAAAGCAAAATAATCAAATACTTTTTGAGTAAATAATTAAGAAGTTTACTTTATAATTTTATTGATTAATTGATTCTTTTATATTTGAGAGTTATAGAGGTAGAAAAGATTGCAAATGCTTTTTATCTATGTAAAGTAAGATATTACTCTACTAAGTTGAATTTGTTATTAATTCACTATTTGAATCTATCTCTCTGTAAATGATCTGTAAAAAATTATTTTATTTTACTAATTTTATAATTATAATCTTAAAAACATTATTATAAACTATTGTAAATTGTAAAAAAAAAACAATAAAATTTATTTATTTTTGTATAAAGTAGTTAGTTATTCTTTAATTGAAGCTATATCTAATTTTACATTCTGTATTTCTTTATTAACAAAAGAAAAGGACATATTCAAATATTTTATTAATAAATAATTAAGAAATTTACATAATAATAAATATAAAATTTGTATTTATTTTTAATTATTTATTCATTCTTTAATACTTCAAATCCATAATAGAGGGAGAAAAGAAATAAAATACTTTATATCTGTAATTGTTCTGTAAAAAAGCATTTTATTTTATATTAGTAGCCTTTTATTCTGAAATTAAACATATTATTTTAATTACTAAAAGAATTTAATTATTTTTTAATTTTGATATGAAATCATTATTTTTTATTTAAATCAAAATCTAATGTTTATAGCTATAATTCAAATATTCAAATAATTTGTAAAAAAAAAAATAACAAATAAATTTAATGCATCTTAATAGTAATTCAGGATTGAAAACTAATTTTAAAGGTATACTAGAATTTTATATTTTACTTAAAATTTAATATAATCCTATTGTAGATAACAATTTAAATAAAATAAAATCCTATTTATTTATGATTTACTTTTAATAGTAATAAATAATATATTTGAGTTATAAAAATTAAAAAGGTAATTAGTAAGCTTAAATAAACTAATATCGTTATCTCATCTATCATGCCAAAACTAAGGTCTTTATGTACTGTATTTTAAATGAACTAAATATTCAGCTATATCAGCTCTTTCTTAAGAATCTTCAATAGGATCTATATAAAAATCTGCTTAAAAATATTGATTAGGGTCCCAAAGTATAGAATAAAGTCTATTTCTGTTCCAATGATAACTACATTTAGCATACTTAGATCTAAAAAACATTCCTTTAAATCTATAAAGGAATTCTAATGGTAGGGCATTATTGTATTCATCGTCGATACTGTGGCATGTAGCACAACAGCTTTTAACATAAATTTCTCTTCCATTTAAAATATTTCCATCAGGTATATCATATTCTTCTTTAAATTAATCCTTTTCTCTAAATCTTCTCTGCCATTTTGTATATCCAATTAATTTTTATCTTCTCTTTTTGTTTTTATCTTAATTTGCAAATTGCCAGCTACTTTAAACTGCATTTTCAGTTTCAACTTAAACTTCATTTTACTATGGTAGCTTATTTTCTGCTTAAAAATATGACATTTAGTAAACTTATCTTTAATTTTTAATATCTTACATCAGAATCTGATTATATTTATTTTTTAATTTTTTGATGATAGTCTTATATTCCTGATTATTTAATAACAAATTACTTATAAATTAATAACTTCTCTTAACTCATTACAAAATATTTAAATTTTTCTATCTGGTTTCAATAAAAAACAATTATCTACCCAATTAGATGATTGGATTTTGAGTTAAAAAGTAAATGTTAATTAAAATATTTTTTTTATAAAGTTTAAAAAAAGTATTAAGACATAAAATTTTTTTGATAATTAGACAAATTCATATTTAAGATTAAAAAAATATTTTAAAATAGGTCCCTTTTGATCATAATATCTATTTGTAAAATTAATAATTAATCAAATTGTTTTTTAAAAAATATTTAAATTTAAGACTATTGATAGAAGAAAACACACAAATAAAAAGTCTACTTTGAAATAAATTAAATATGGGAAATTAAGTGAACGTTATTAAGGATAATGCTTATAGAAAAAATACAAGTTCTTTACTAAATGGTAGCGATTAGATTTGAATTTGCAAATTTTAAAAATCAGTTTGCCAATTTTATAAAATCAATTCTATTATTATTTAAATTAATAAATGAACTATTATTTATTTACCTTACTATAATAGTACCTTTGAGCAGAGTTAGAGATTTTCATGCTTCTTTTAAGAGTATTTGCGATAATTTTAGTATGGACTTAAGTGAATTCGAACATATATTTGGAGCAAGTGAAAGTGCTTTTGTTATTTGGGATACTGATAACAATGGTTTAATAGATTCATTAGAATTATTTAGTGGAATTACTCTATTTTCAGATACAAAATTCGAAGATAAAATAAGATGTAATTACTTTAAGTATTTTTAGTCATTTTATTCATTTTATTTTTATCAGTTTTGTTTGATCTCTTTGACTTCAATGAGTTAGATAGTTTGGCTTTGGTAGACATAGAATTTATGATATATTGTTGTATAAGTGCTACATACAAAATATTTAGTATTTCTTAAGAAATCTCAGCACAAGATATTTCAGAATTTGCAGAAAAATAATTTAGTACAGATGTCAGAATCACAGTTGTTAAGTTGTTAGAGTAAGAAAATTTGATTTAAAAAACTCAAAATTTTAAATTCATTTATTTATTTCGAATAAATTTATTTTAAAATGAAATAGATAAGCAAAAAAATCAAGCAAAGTGACAGAATTCTTTGACATTATTAAAATGGAAAATCCAAACAGTGGGTCGAAGAATACATCTGGCTAACCAAATATTTAAAAACTCGTAAACAATAATTCTTTAGCTAAAGAAAATAATTTATCTAATAATATTGATGGTAAAGAAGAAAGTAAATAGCAATGATGATACTCTAACAGAGTTAAATTATAATTATTAAATTAAATTCAATAAGATATTCAATCAATTTAAATTAATATTTGAGTTCATTTATATTAAAATTTAGAATGTTTTTATCAATAAATAAATCATAAAAAGTATTTTATTGGATTTTTAATATGTATGTAATTATTTATAAGTTCAAAATAAATAACTACTATATTATTTTAAGATATTATAATTAATAAATCAAAAACAAAAAGATTTTCAAACAAATTAAATTAATATTTGAGTTCATTAACAATAAAACTTAAAAAATTAAAAAAAAATATTTTATTGGCTAAATTTGAATTTGCAATATGTATATAATTATTAATAGGCTGAAAGTGAATAGCAATTAGAATATTATAGTAAAGTTAAATGGTAATTATTAAAGTAATTTTAATATGATATTCAACCATATTAAACTCATATTTTAGTTCATTTATGATAAAATTTATTATGCTCTTATGAATAAATAATCAAATGTATTTTAATTGCTTTTTTTTTCTTTGTAATATATATTTAATTATTAAATGATTGATCTAAAATGAATTAGAATTAGAAAGAATAATAATTATGAATGAGCATATAAAAGATATACAATATAAAATATTTGTTATAATTCATTTTTTTATTAAATTATTAAAATTTTGATTAGTTGTTGATTGATGAGATTATTATAAATACAGATTGAGTTAATTATTCAGTATTTTATTTATTGAATTATTGTTTATTTTTTTATTTGCAGTGATAAAATTGTTTAATTAAATTATATTAAGAAGTATTTAATCAAATCTTCATCACTTTAGAACTCTTGAAAATGGAATTTTATTCATTATATTAGCTATAAGTTATACTAACTCACTTAGATTCAATGTGACGTTAACAGAATTCTACCAAACGAGGAATGAAGCTTTCATATATCTTTTTGGTTGCACAGGACATCATTCTAAATCCTTATGCATCTCCCTTGAAAACACTTAGAGGTAATATTTAAATATTTTCTTCTTCATTTAAAGCTTGAAGGAAATCAACATCATTCTTGAAGTTCTTAAATTAGTTAAGATCAATTAAGACAGAGATATAAAAAGTTCCTTGTGCAGGGATAGGCTTGAGGCCCTTTATGTTAGAGAATTCTTCATAAAGGTAATTGTAGTTTTCTTCGAAAGTCTTCATGAAGTTCTTGGTGAAATCAGCAGTCAATGTGTCTAATAACTCAGGGAGTGCTGACATCAAGAAAGAGCAGGGGTGGAGACACAATTAGCAAGTAGTTAAACAAGCACCTTTTACTTCTTTTAATTTTTAATTCTAGTCAAAGAATATCATCCAAGAGATTCCCCAACCAGGAACAAGGAAGGTCTTTTCCATACCTCCGATTACGATAACAGGAACATCAGTGGTAGCATGACCTAATGAGATGAATTCGTAGTCACTGAAAGATTCGTTCCAATAAACTTCATCACTGATAATAAATAATTTATGTTTGCGGCAGAATGCAAAGATTTCTTCAATATGTTCTTTAGTAAAGATGGAACCAAAAGGATTAGAAGGATTAACTACCCACAAGAAGCGAGTCTTTTCATCTACTAATGTAGCCAAGTGTTCCAAATCAATCTAGTACCCCTTTTCAGGATTTAATTTGTATGATCTTGCTTCAACTCCAACACTCTATGATTATTAGTAAATAAATTTAATTAAAAATTTCCTTTGAAATTTCAATAAAGTTCTTCAATTAATCGCGATTAAAAAAATTTTTTTGTATATTTATGACGAAATTTTTGCTCTATTTTTATATTTCTTGTTAACAGAGAGGTCAATTTTATAATAATTTTTGTGCGAAATTTCTATTTTTAATGCTTCTTAAATTTTATACATAAATTCTTTTCAAATTTAGCTTGATAAAAATTTTTACGACCTAGATTTTAAAATTATGCTCAAAATATAGCCAAATTTGTATAATTTATTGAAGCTAGTTATTTTTTTAAATATATGATGCATTTATTATTCTACAAACTCTAAACAAGGCTATATTTGACAATCAAGAAAAATACTGTTAAGCTAGCATCAGCTAGATTGCAAAAAGCTAGATCTTAAAATTAATATTTTTAATAAAATGTTCAAATAATTACAGGTCCATTTTTATGGAAGAAGGGGTAACCTGGTTCAGGTACAAGTATGTTGTCGCCAGAGTTAGTAATAGACATCAAAGAAATAAAAAGTCCCATGTTAGCACCGTGAGTTAAAATGACATCGTTACCAGTGATAGCCATGTTAGATCCTCCAAAATGCTTAGCAATTGCATTACGGGCAGCTAAAGAACCATTAGAGGCAGCGTAAGAGTGGTTCTTAGGGTTTAAAATAGACTTCTTAACTATATCATAACCAGCTTAAGGCATTTTAACATCAACATTGCCATAATATGTGGGGTCACCTTTTAAGAAATTGAGTTGCTCTTTGCCATTTTGTTGTGCAGGAGCTGAAAATTTACCACCTAAGTCTTCAAAAAGACCAGCTTAGAGAGAGAATTTGGATGCTTTAATCATTTAAAAGTTAGTTACCTACTTATGTTTGTGTGAATTTAAGATATTTCTTTTTAAGAAATTTTTGTTTAGCTATTTATTTTTTTTAACTATTTATAGCTTAATATTATTTTAGAAATTAAGCTTATAAAGACAGAAGCTGGTTTAATTAGGAATTTTACTTTTTTATCAAGATAACAAAGAAAGTACTAGTCAATTATTATCATCTATTCCCAATAATCTTATTTTTTTTTTTTTTTTGAATGTAATACACTTTCAAAAAAATATGTGTCGTATTATATTCGCATGTTGGTTAACTTTTCAGATAAAAATTACGCGATTTAGTGTTTATAAGTGATATATTAATGATCACATCATTCTTTACACTGTACTGATTTTACTCATAACTTGATAAGATAATTCTTAGAAATTTAAATATTGTTCTAAATTTATGAAGATAATTGTTGTTTACTAATGAATTATTTTATTACTTTGTTTCAAAATGAATAGAGAACGAATAAAGACAATTTTTGCATCACCTTGAATACTTTCTAAATGCTTTTATTGAATGTAAGTAAATATTTTAACAATTGTGATAGATTTTGTATTCTATTACAACAAATATTAAAATGAAAAGAAAAAACACTGGTTCCTATTCGATAAAAAATGAATTGATTTTGGAATCATTAGGCTAATAATTTTATTTTATGATGCTATTGCTGAATTAAACTAGAATTAAACTAAATATTTTCTTTCTAAAGTATTTATCATAGAATCTTATATTTTATTTGTTTATGTATGAATTTTCTTAATTAAATCAATGAAGGGTGAAAGAGTTACCTACATAAATTATTAACTATTGGGAGGCAGCTATTTGTAGCTGATTATATTTAGTTCTATCAAATTTAATTTGGTTATAAAATTTAGGAAGTATACTCAGAAATTTGTTGCTTAACTTTCTTGATAAATGTGTGAATAATATCAAAAATTAAATAATATCTTTTAAGTTATGTAAACATAAAAATTAAAGAGGGACACTCAAATAATTATGATATTTATAGATATTTTTTATTACTAACTTTAAATTATGTCCTTCATTTCATTTTTAAAATCTCTTAAATCAAAAAGCCGTTTCTTCTAAAAATCAAATTTTTAAATTATCAAAATTTGTTCGTTTTATATTTTACTTTAAAAAAATAATTATTTATCTCATATACAGCCAAATCAAATAATCAAATTTACTGTAAAATACTGTATTAAATTATAATTTTTATAATATAAAATTTACGTTTATCGTTATTTACAAATAAATAAACTCTATAAAAAAGCTGTTATAAATTCAATAATTAGATTAAAGTAAATAAAAAATAATAAATTTATTCATATATTTATTTAATTTGTAAATATAAAAAATGTGTATTCTTTTAGCACAATAAAGCTTAAAAATTGATATTTATGGGCATTAATAATTTTAATCTTAAAATTCTTAACATAACTTTATGAAAACTATTTTAGCAATTAATTAATTTTTTAATTATAACAAAAACAGTTTATACAAAATAAATTGTTTCAATATTTTTAATCACTCCAAAAAAATAGTGTTAAAATATGAATCATTTAATTGAATATCACATAAATTTTTAGAATAAATATCTTAAACAAAATAAATAAAAAAACATTAAATAATTATCAAGTATATATTTGAATAAATGCGTTTATAATTTTAAAAAAATAAACCAAATTTTAAACAAAATATTATTTTATGTATAAAATTAAATTTGAGGTAGTTAAATGACTTAATTTACTAAAAATAAAATATAAAAGAAAGAATCACAATATTTAAATTTAATTCTAAATAACTTGATTAATTTAATGAAATAATCAAAACATATTTAATATTTTTATTTATTAAATTATTAAATATAAATAAATCAGTCGTTCAGTTAGTCAAAATTCTTCTATATTGTGCATTTATAAGTATTTATTTTTTGCATTACTGAAAATATTAATTGCATTGTTCTTTCCTGTATGTAAGACCATCTATGCAAACATAGTGTTTTTTGTTATAAATGTGTCTTCTACACTTTCAGCTAATAAGTTGAAAGGTTCATCGCATTCTGCAACAACACCTTAATCCATAACTATAATTTTATCGTAATCTGCTATAGTATTTAGCCTATGTGCTATAGTAAGTACACTGCTATCTTCGAATTTTTCACGTATTGTTTTTTATATAAGCTTATCTGTTTCCATATCTACGTTAGCTGTTGCTTCATCTAAAACCAATATTTTATTTTTCTTTAAAATTGCTCTTGCTAAGCAAATCAATTGCTTTTAACCAACAGAAAACACACTCGAAACATTAGCTATTAAATATAAAAAGAAGTTATTTTTTTGTTTAAAAATTTTCATAAAAATATTTTTTAATGTATATTGTATTTGTTTGTTTACTCATGTCAGTGTCAAGCTACTATGGACAATTTTTTAAAACATGCTGATCCAACTCAACCATTTTGAGGGAATCCCATAACTCTTTCTCACTGTGAAGACTAAGAGGGTCCAGATTTCTACGAATAGTACCAGCGAATACAAAAGGAACCTATGGAATAATAGAAATTTTTTGACGCAGAGTATGCAAGCCAAGTTTAGCAGTATCTTAATCATCAAAAATAATTTAAGATCCTTATTCTACTTCTGTCATTCTGAAAAGAGCCTTTTTAGAGAAAAAAAATGTAAATCAAATATCATAATATTTTATTAATTTTACTTATAAAATGGATGATTTTCCAGCACCTGTTCTGCCTATACATCCTACCTTTTATCCTTACTTGATGCTAAAATTAAGTCCTTTTAACACAGGGTTAAGATCTTTTGAGTATCTCATAAAAACGTTTTTGAACTCTAGGTTTCCTTGCTTAGGCCATTAACTAACTACATTTGGCTTTGCAAGCTCTGTTTTGGCTACTTAAATATTATCTTCAAGCAAATCCTTATTATTAACTAAGCCATTTTTTATATCATATTCGCTAATGAGTTCAGCTTCTGAAGGCTAATCTACCATTTAGTAACCTCTTTCACAGGAAGACATAACTGAATCTACATTTAACAATTGCCTCAAACACCATTAAATAGAATCTGTCATCATCATAAAATATGTTAAACTCTATCCTGCTAAACCTGGATTACCTGAGGATAAACCTATAATAATAAACACACCAGCACCAGATCCAGCTGTAGCTATATATTAGCAAAAAACTCCAAAGAATCTGCCAACAAGCCAATAAATAATGTTAGTCTATGTGCTATTATTGCAAAGTTGTTACATTTTTATAGCAAAATTTTACTTCTAATTATAAATTTTGATGGGAATAACTCCTGATAAAGTAGATTGGAAGAATTAAAACACAGGGTTTTTAAATTACAAGTCAATAATTTTTGATCTTATAATTATATCTTTACTATAATTTAAGAAAAATAGCAAAAAAATCATAGTGATTACAGCTGGGATAATTACGAAAGGATTAATCACACAGCATGTAATCATCAGATTCAAGAAATAGAATAAGATGTCAAGACCATCATTAGCAGAGTAATTCAATGCATTATCCATCAAACCAATGTCGTTAGAAAATTTATTCATCAAATAACCACCAGGAGTTTAATCAAAGAATAAAACAGGTGCTCTAGTTAAAGATTTAAACATATCATCATGAAGGATTTAACTTCCTTTAAGGATACCTTTTAAATAAAAAAATGATTTAAAATTAGTTATATAAAAATTTGTTTTTTTAATTATCGTTTAAACTCAAAAATTAATTTTTTACCAACAGAAAGCAAAATTTATTTTAAGAAATTCAAAACCAAATATAAAGAAGAAAAGCCGAAGAGGAAACCAAATAACTTCCCTTTTGAATCATCACTAGTTGAGTCATAATATCCCAAGCCTCTATTAAAAACTGTAAATGCTATTTCTGAAGCAACAAAAAGCACAAGTAATATTAAAGGGAAACCAAATATTTTTCTGTTAACAATACTAAAGAATCTTTAGTAAGTTTTCAAAGTAACTTTTGTATTATCTTTGACTTACTTAGGCTAAAGCTTATTTTACGCTTCACTTTTTTCTTTATTTTTTAATTCTGCGTTTTTCTCATTAATTTAATCCATTAATTCTTTTTAACTGTTAGAATTCGAAATACTTTTTTGAGATTGTGTTTCGAATTTGAGCTAACCAGCAGCTAATTTTTTTAGTTCATCTTCTATTTGCTAAAAGGTACCTTCATCTTTTATCTCACCCTCTTCAAATATAATAATTCTGTCACAATTTTTAGTGTAATGAATCTAGTGAGTAACCAAGATCACTGTCCTATTTTTTAAAATTCCCTAAATGCAATTGTGGAATAGCTTTTTAGCAACTTTTGAATCAACAGCACTAAGAGGATCATCTAAAAGATAAATGTCGGCCTTACTGTATACAGCTCTAGCTAGACTGATTCTAGCCTTCTAACCTCCACTAATATTTATACCTCTTTCTCCTATTTCAGTTTGATCTCCTTTGGCCATTTCTTTAAAGTCAGGAAGTAAGCAGCATTATTTAACTACCTAATTATACCATTGTTCATCATATGATTTTCCAAATAGAATGTTATCTCTCACAGTGCTTGAGAAAATGTAAGGTTCCTACTCTACGTAAGCAACTGAACAGTTATTTTATGTTAAAAAAGTACCATCGTACATAGGAATTTCTCTAAGGAAGCACTGCAAAAATGTTGTTTTTCCACTGCCTATTTTACCTACTATTCCAAGTAACTCACCCTTTTTAATTGATAGGTTGATGTTCTTCAACGAGGGCTTTATTTGATTTTCGATTAATTCATTATTTTCTGTTGCAAGCATCTTTTGATCTCCCTCAGTCTGCAAGATTACAACTTATTAGTTTTTCTCCTTTTTATCTGTATTGGCTTTAGATTTCCAGTAGGCATTGAAATTGCTAAATTAAGCTGCTAAATTATCATTTAACTATTACTAAGCTACATTATCGTCAATGTTGAGAGCAGTCATTTCAGTTTCTTTGATAGATATAATATCTATAAATCTATTGTAAAAGATACGCAGTTCAAAAAGATAAGAGATACCCATTCCTGTGAATAGCATAACATTAACACGAATATACTGAAGCATTTCGATAGTAGAAAATATCTTGGCACTATTAAGTTCATATCCAGTGTAATGAATTATACAGAATATAATAGTTGCAACAAAAAGCACAAAGCACTTAGAGAAGGTCTTTTCAATACATTAAATGCTTATTGACTTGATTGCCATTGAAATTTCATCACTACGAATCTTCTCTACCATTTATCTGAATGCTTTTTCCCATCCATACATTTTTATCAATCTAATTCCTTCAATAGCTTCGTTAATTAATTTGACTCTCTCATCACTCTTCACTGTTCTTTTCTATGTGTAGTAAGCAGCTTTTTTGCCAAAGTAGTTTTGCATGGGAAATACAAATGATAAAAACACCACACTTAAAAGGCCTTATTTTTAACAAAGTAAATTTTCATAGTAATAAATATAAAAAAATTAAATTTACCATAAGGTCCAAGACGGAAATATAGAATTATAAGAGCACCAATAAAGATAAATGGAGCAACAATCATATTAAATATAAAGAAACCCTTCAATTCAGTTGAATTGAGATCACTAGAAATTAAGTTTATAACCTTACCTAGGTTTGCTTCTTTAATTGAGTATGAACTTAGTTTGCTAATTTTCTTGTATAAAGCGTTTACATACAAGAGTCTAACACGGCACAATATATTTTAGCCTACAGCCCATGAACCATGCCTGAATGTAGTAGATAAAATCAATGAGGAAAGCACAATACCACCCCATATATAAGCTGATCTATGATCTTCATAAATCATATACTATATGCAATAATTTAAAGCCACAGAGTTAAAAAGTTTAAATCCTGCATCTAAGAAGCACATAACAAATGTTTAAAAAATTTCAGCCTTATATAACTTAATTGATTTTTTAAAAATTTAAAAGGGCTTTTTAATAAAAAATAATTAAATCAGTTTGTTTTTAATTTTAATGAAATAGCTAAAATGATTTTTTTTAAATTAAATTGTATTTATAATAAAACATCAGATTTAATAAATTAAAATAAAAGGTGTTTTTTTAAAAATAATAAAATCAGTTTGGTTTTAATATTTAACAAACGAATGATAAATCATTTTTAAAAAAAAAACTGTATGATATTTAATCAGATTGAATGAAAAGAAAAAAATCATTTTTTTTTATTAAAATGGTAAATAACTTTTGATTTTAATTATGTTTTATTTGCTGAAGCGGTGATAAATTATTTTTATTATAAAACGTTGATTAATAATAATCAGATTGGATGATATTGAAATGCTTATTATAAGATGGTTTTATGCTTTATTTAGAGTTATTTTATAATTAGATCACTAAAAAAAAAAATTCAGCAAAATTAAAATGTTTATTTAGAAGTCGAATTTGTTTTATTGAATAATTGTTAAGAAAGCAAATATAATTTTTGATTAGCTATTAATATCAAAAGATTTTAATGCTTTTAATGTTTAAAATATGCCTTTTTGATGTTTATAAATAAAGCGTTTAAATAGGAGAAATGTATTAGAGAAAATACATTTAATTCTTTAAAAAATAAATCATTTAGATTAAGTAAGTGTATTTATTTTAAATCATGCTGTGTTAAATAATTTTAGGAAGTTATTTAAGGAATTTTTAATAGTAGTAAACTGACTTTAAATTTAACTATTCTAGCATGATTCTTATATTATCTTAATATCTTCTAGAAAATTTGAAGAATATTAAGATTACTTTAATAAAAGGGATATTTAATACTTTCTTTATTTTTAACAAAAAGATCAAAAGTAATCAATCCTTCTTAAAGAAATTTGTAAGAAGAAAGAAAGAATTAATTAATTTATTATAAATGTAATCTAGCGATCAAGATAATTGCTTATATTGTTATAAACAAAATTAGAGGTTTTAAATCTATTAATTAAATTTGAAATTTATTTGTACCTAAAATTTATTGGTTGCTTTCAACATCAAAATGTCATCATAAAAATCGTCTGTAACTTTTTCAACTTTATGATTTTCTTTTATCCTCGGGAGATGTTGCAAACCTAAATTATATCCCATGACAATAGCCTTTTTAATTTTTACAGAAAGCTTAATCAAATGGATAAATATAATTCTAAACAAGAAGTGGACATTCTAATCGTAATCCATGTCATCAAATCTGAGTTCTTATTTCTATTTATTGAACTACTCTCCAATTGCTGATTTATCTTAATCTTTTGTATCAGCTGGTTTACTATTTTATCCATCGCTTTCCTATTTTTAAAGCTATTAGTTTTCACTGTTTTACTTAGTGGGCAAGAATGTCCCATTTTCTTGAGTTTTGACCTAAATATTATCTAACTTCAATTAATCTACTACTGGTTATTCATTAACCTCATCTTAGTACTAGCTATCATTTTCTAATGCACCTACTTCATTTAAAGAAAAATCTGTCCTCACTGGTTTATTATGAGGACTCTCGAAAATCCCAAATTCGTTCATTTTTTGGATATATTATTATTCTTTATTTCCTACTTTGACCTAAGTTTTTTTAAGTTAATTTTTTTTGCTATTTAAATTAAAAATAAACTTTAAATTATTAATGAATTAGATAAATAGTAATATCTACATACATTCACATATAACCAATTATATTTCATCATACTTTTGGTAGCATTAATAATAATATTCTTTTATTAACAATTTTCATTGTAATATACGATGCAAGCTCATTATTTAAATCTACACAGTGAAATTAACTGAGTCCTAATATATTTGTAAGAAGCTTTATAAAAGCCCTAAGTGAAACTTTATATTAGTAATTAAAGATTATTTAAAAATAAATAGCTATTTGTATTTTTCTAATTGTTTTGGGAAAATTCAATATTTCTGAAAAATCAAATAAATTTTTTACTTTTTTAATTGAACTAATTACTCTTTTTTTCGAATTATTTACAAATCAAAACCTAAAGTGAGTTATTGTTATTTGCATTTTCTAATTTTTAAGAAATATTTATTAATCTTATCTACAAAAGATATCATGAATATTATAGTGAGGGAGCTTAAGATTTTGCTTTATTTTTAATTTTTTTAATTTTATATTTAACTCTGAATTAATTTTTTATTTATTTTTTTTTAAAGTAAATTTTTTTTTCTATTTTAAATTTTATTAAAAAAAACAACTTTTACAAAATATTAATAATAATAATTATAACAACAATAGATTATTCATTCAGTAAGTGCTTTGAGTATTGGTTTTGAGTATTGGTGAAGCTATTCTTGCTATTCCTTTGAATAAGTTGGTTGCTTTGGAGAACTAATCAAAAAGTCCTCCTGATCCTTAATAGACTCTATATTTTTAATCAAAAAGAAAAAAATAAATGATTGAATTTATGTTTAAATTTATTTCTTTTTTATCTTGCTAATAATATATCTTTAAATAAAAGCTAATTAAAATGAGCAAGTAATTATTTTATTTTCTCAAAGTAATTAGAATTTTTTAATAATTTAAATTTTTATTTTCAGTTAATTTAAAAATAAATATTTTTTTTTAAATTCCAAAGATATTTTTTAAAATAAAATATTTAATTTTAAATTATTTTTTTTTTATTAAAAAATATTAACAATTATAATTGCTATTCTAAAAATATATTTTTGCTATTTTCAAGAATTTTATTTTAAAATGGAAAAATTATGGGCTAAATAAAATATATTTAAGCTATCAAAAAATGCTATTTTGTAACATAAAATAATCTTTCATATGACTTTTAATTTTGAATCTTAAATTCTATTTTTCAAAACTTAAAAAAGCTTTTTGATTTTTAAATATGTTTGGCAAAATTACAAAAATACATAATTAATTACAACTTTATCCATTAAAATTATGAAAATTAATTATTATTTAATATTTAGTATAAGTATTTTATTAGATTGAAAAATGTAAATATATTTGTTTTTAAAATTTTTAAATTAATAAAATACTGGAATAAAGTAGAAATATCTAGAAATTGTATTATTTTGAGTTAAAATGTAATAAAATATATATGCTTTAGATTAAGATTTTTAGAAATAAGTAATTTAAATTTCCAACATATTCTTATTTACTTTCAAAAAACTTAAAAACCAATCAATAATTTGCTTTGATTATTTCTGATATAAATAGGATACATTTCTGTTAATTTCAAAATTAATAAATAGACTAAAAGAATTCAATAAAATATCAATTTACTTTTTAAAAATAGAAATGATCACATAAAACGAAAATAAACAAGAAGGAATTAAGGAAACTATAGAAAAAATTCCTAGCATTATTTCTTAAACATAGCAATTTGAAAATTCAGGAGAGGGAATAAAGGAGCTCCTGTTAAGTGGATCTGCAGGAGCTTTAACATACTAAATGGGTTATTTATATAAGTTAACAGAGTTTGTAGGAAAAGAGAAATTAAGAGAATACAAAATAGGAGCAATATCTGCAGGCACAGCTATTGGTGTTTATTTCCACACAACACTTTATACTGATTTAGATCTTAAACATTTTTACTTGAATAGGATTCGTAAATTCTTTGAAAAAGAAAATCGTAAATATTTTGGTTTCTTTACAAGTGGTGCACTCATTGAAAAATATTGCTATGAATAATGGGATTTGATGGAGGAATAAAAATTCCCTCATGTGAATGGAATATTTCATTGCTATATTTCTTAAATAGAAGGACTTTTTTCTTTAAAGAAAAAGCTTATTGATCATTTTGAAGATAAACATGATTTTACTGAGGCTTTAATCAGCTCAGCTATGATTCCTTTTTTGACAAGACCAAAGATATTCAATGAATATAAAGGTAAAAAGTGTCTCGATGGAGGTCTGACTCAAGTCATACCATATAAATACTAAGAATCTAAAAAGATATTTATTAACGCACTTCCTAAATACACAAGAGAATGGCCTGTTGTTAGAGAAGAAATAAAAAATATAGAGTATTTTGATATAATGGAGAATTCAAATGTATGGTTTCCCAGAGATTACTGGATATGGGATGAGAATTTTAGCGATGAAATGTTTGTTAAAGGCCAATTTGCAGCAGAGAACGATAAAGAAAGATTAATCAAGGTATTCTAATGAATAAAGTTAAAAAAAGATTTATAAAATTAACCTTACTCAAAGATACTAAGAAATAATTATAATAAAAATTCCTACTTATTTTAATAAATAATTAAAAGCTCCATTTAAATACAATTATAAAATTAAATTTGTTATTAGAACCTTTAAAAATAAAAAATTTTCATAAAGAAATAAAATAATAAAATTATTTATTTAGTCTTTAAATTAAAAAAAATATTAATCTTAAAAAATTATTTTTCGTTTCATAATTTTATTTTTTTAAATGAAAATTTTTACAGAAATATATAAATATTTTGAATATTTTTAAAAAACTTTAAATAATTTTTAAACTAACTTCTTATCAAAAAAATTATTCATAAAAATGTAATAGCTCTACAATAAAGATAGATTTAAATAAGAAACATTTACAGAAGAAAAAAAAAAATTATTTTGTAAGGAATTTAGAAAATAATTTATTTACTTTTTCTAAAAAAGGAGTATTTTCAACTTCGTAAAAAGTTTTTTTATTACAAAAATTATGATAAATTTTATTTGAAAATCAAAGTTGATTAGAATGAAGAATTTAGTAGGTTTCCTTCATTACTCCTTTTATATTATCCTCTTTTAAAGAGCCCTTTTTATCACTAGAAGAAGAGGCTGCTCCTGTAGTGGCAACGGCTGGAATAATTGAATTAATAATACTTCCAAATGTGCCTCCTAAAGCAAAGGCTTTTATTCCCAAGAATATAAAAACTAAAAGTAATATAAGAATTATGATAAGTGTTCCTAAAGAAAGTGCTAATAAAGCACGAGAGATTCCTAATTTTTCTAATGACATATCAGTTTTCTTCTTATTAATATACTAATAGGCTTCTTCAAACTCTTCATAATTCAGATCATTACTATCAGATTACTTGTTGCCTGCTCTTCTATTTTTTTTAATTGTAGCGAATAGTTCATTAACTCTGTGTTCACTCATTTGGATTCCTATTTAATTAATATTTTAAAATTAATTAAAAGAGAAATTTAACTCAATTAATCAAAAAAATATTTATAATTATTACCTGTCCTTCTTAAAAAGTTACAGAACTCTTCCATAGAAATAGATCCATTTCCATCTCCATTACTGTCTATAGAGAAGAATATATCAGATGTCGTTATCTATTTAATATAAATATTTATTGAAATATAAATAAATTAATAACTAGTTACTTTTCCATCTTATATTCTCTTGGTAATTTCCTTCATTTAATCAGAAATTACAGGTCTTGGCTTACTGAAATGCTTAAGAGCTCCTCTATTACCAAATATTGAGAGACTACTGATTTTGTGGATTGATTACTTAATAATTTTAAATTCGCTTTAAGATACTAAATTTGAATATTCAATAATCTCTAATAGATTTTTAAAGTCACTTTAAACTACCATATTAATTAGATAAGTAACTAATTTTTTATCAATTAATTCTTTATCAAAAGATTCTAAAAGCTCTAGAATATCTTAAATTAAATTTTCGTCTTCTAAATTTAAAAGAGGTCTGTCAAGCAGATTTTATAGCAAGGGATAAACCTTTTTAATGTTTTCTTACTAAAAAAATTATGCAACTTAATTAAAATTTTCATTAACACAGTCAAAGAAGAACTAGTTTTATTATTAATTTGTAAAATTTTTAGAATAGATTTTTTTTATAAAATAATTAATTTTTACCTTATGAAGTTAATCAAAAGATTTGCTTTCATCTTAATTGTTACTATTTAAAAGGAAACTGCACATAAAATTAATGAATTAAGCTTCTAATTAATTATTATTCATTTATTGTACATTTCCACTTTTATTTTAAGGTATTTGCTTGCTAAATAAGGCTTGGAGCATATCTATTACACTTTCAATCTGCTATTTAAAATTGTTGGTTTGTGATTCATTTGAAGCTTTTTACTTATTTAAAGTATTGTAAATAAGTTTTAAAGCAAATGAAAAAATGTAGTCGAGGTATTAGCCAGTTTAGTTGCTATCATCTTTTTTGAATTTTTCTAACAGTTTTATGAAATAATTTTGATTTTTGTTCAAAAAAACCTTAGAAACATAATTAATTTTCCTCATGATAGGATTATCTTTAGCATATTTAAAGAGAGCTTCACCTGTAATCAGAGAAGTTATATATTTATATGTTAGTTTATCTGAATTAGCTTCAAGTATATTAGCAGGATTTATTTAAATTTCTTAACTTATTTTCATTTTCATTATATTTTTTGCTTTTTATATGTAATGCATTTAGATGAAGGATTTAGAATAAGTATTTCCTTCTAATAATTTTTAAATTTTAAAGAATTATTCTAAATCAAAGTCTTTGAATTGTGAAAAGCTATTAGTTTTTATGAGAGAAATTTTTACTTTTATAAATAACTTTAAAAAATTACTTCAAAGTGCCTAAAAGCCTTTTTTCAGTTATAGCAGTAGAATCACTATAAGATGATTCTACTTCTGTTGTATCCTCGATGTGTCTATTAGAATTAATGTCTTACTCAAAAATAGCTGAAAAAACATCAAAACCACTTAAAGTCTAATTGATAAATAATTAAAGCTATTCCATTTTTATTTTTTCACCATGCATCTCATCATATTTATTATTTTTAATCAAATTATAAATCTCATTCCAGTTTATATTTATGCAATTCTTTATCATAAAGATAGAAAACAGTAATTGAGATAGCTCTTATTTTTGTGCTATTCCTACTGCTTGGTTATTAGGCTAATATTAAATAATCTTTAAATTAATTTTAAACCACAAAAAATGTTACATCAATATTATTAGCAACCTTATTAAGATAGTTCACAAGATGAGGGAAAGACTCATTTGCTATGAATGTTAAAATTAAACATTACTCCTGTTCTGCTTTTTCTTAACAAATTCCAATATTTGTTAGTTCTTTTATAAACTTTTCAGTCTTTTTTATAAATTAAATAAATAAGTAAAATAATTATTCAATCAATATCTATCTATTACATTATTTTCAGATAACAAATCATTTAATTAAGGATCACCTTTAAGCTTAGTTATATCAGGTTTTATCAAAGAAAGAGCTTATATTAAGTTACAATTTTCTTCACTGAGATCAAAGAGTTAGCAAAAAGCTTATCTAATTAAATATTTTTTATTTTATAAACAAATAATTTTGCTTAAATAAAAAAATACTTTTTAAGCTCATCTTAGTCTATACTATTTATAAATCCCCAATCATTTCTACAAATAGATCTTATTATATTAGCAGATTCGTAGTAAAGTCTCTTAAACTTAGAAGTTTGATCTAACTACCCTCCTTCTGTATTTAATATAACATCAGGATCTAATGAACTTCCATTCGAATAAATAATGGAATCACAAATTTAGAAAATAATTTCATTTTATAGTTCTTCCTATTCTTCTATTTCAGATGATAAGTATTAGAGATTTAATATATTAATCTTCCCTTACTGTTAAGGAACTGCATGCAAATGATTCTTTTTTTTATTAATTTAAATTTAAATAATAAATTAAAATTAATTCTTTTTACACTATCAATTGCATATAAAAACTTATATAGTTCTTGGTAGCTTTTGTAAGCAGGTTTACTAAAATTGTAAGAATAGGAAACCAAGCTCATAATTTAAGACATATCACCAAGGTATAAATTCATAATATTTTTAATAACCCTAATTTCAAAAAGAAAAATAATTATTTATGATTTAGAGATAAAATTATTCTTTGAAATAAAAACATATTAGGATTTTTGTTTACTTTTTAAGAATAAATCTTTTTATTTAAGTTGAAAAACTTATTTTAAATTTTATTTCAATTTTTTTTTTTGAAAAATTTAAATGTAAAATCACCATTTGTTTGTTTCTGAATATGAAGTTTAAGACAGAAGATAATCAATATCATCATCAATAGTTGTTGAATTGTTGCTCAAATAAATCACCGAAAATGTTTTTAAAGTTTGAGATCTTATCTGCAAAATATCAGTTATTGAAGAAAGATTAAAATCATGTCCATCAATAAAAAGCAAAAGGATTTAAGTGAGAGCTCTTTTATTGCTCACCATATATTAAGAAACTAGAGAAAGAGAATCAACAAACTCATCTACATCTATATCTCCCTTAGCAGAAATAAAAGCAGCATTCAGAGTTAGGACACCAACAATATATTTTAATTCCTAAAATTAGTTTAGAATATTTTTATTTATAAAATTAAAAAAGAATTTTCATTAAAATTTTATCAAAAAATTGACAATTAGAAGTAATTTTAATTTACTTTTTCATATTTTGATATGAAATAATCATTTTCTATCATAGAGGCATAGTTTTCTTTATAAAAATCTATCAAAAATGTGAAATTTTAGACATTTATAGATTTTAAGTATTCTTATTCTTCTGTTTTTAAAAGCTCAAATAATTCTTTCTCTTCTGATTAAGAAATATAAAACTCATGGATAAACTCGAATTATGCTTTTTTTGCATGCTAAGATCTATTTTATTAAAGAAATTAACCTTAAAACTGAAAAGTAAGTTTGATAATTTAATTTTACATGATTAAATCTTCGAAATTGTTAATGTACATATCAAATATACTTTGAGATATTTACCCTTTGTGAGGACTAGCTATTCTCTTATAAACATTAATTTTGTAAATTCGAAAATAGAACTCTGCTATGTTCTAATCATTTTCCAAATCATTTGATTCTCTTAATGATATTACTTCATTTAAGTTTTTCAGGACATTAATTTTGAAAAATTCTTTAAGATTAATATATTATTATTCTTCTTCTTCTTCATTTTTTTGAACTTTTCTGAATAGCTAATTATAAATAGTATTATAAGGATTGCAGCTGAGCACATCTTTTAACTCAAAATTGAAACCACATGCGAGTGCCTATTAAATAACATTGTTTAAAATATTTGAATATAAATAAATTTATTTTACAATCAAATAAAAGATTTTGTATTTGCTAATCTGGTTATTTTTTAAGTTAAAGAAGTAATAGTATTCAATTATAGATAAGAAAAGATCGATTTCATATGATACTAATTTATAGTGATCACTATCTCTATCACTGTTATTTTAGTATCCATAGTAAGCAGTTTATAAATTTGTAAGTGTACTGATCCAAACTATTTGCATTAATTCGTTACGCCCAAAATATTCTTTTGATTTTTTATTTGGAAAATCTATTTTTTCAGGTTTAACTTTATCATCATAATCACAAAAATCCCAATCTACTTTCTAGAATATATTTTTCACTTCAGTGTAAATAGTTTTACCACTATTGATATTATTTATATTAATAGCCATTCTTTTTCAATTAAAATATTTAATTTAGTAAATTCACACAGAGTAAAAAGAATTAATTAAAAAAAGTATTTAAAAAATAAAAATTTTTTATTTTGTCGAACTTTTTAATTTTTAAAGTAGGAATAAGTTTACGCGCTATTTTGCTGTTATCTGTGTTACATTTTTCCATCTAAAATGTATATCTTTTAAGAAGCCTTAATTAAAATTTTATCAACTTCAGATTCTTAAAATTTGATACCTAAGTAGTCGTTACTATTTTCATTGTATTCATAAGATGCCACCAAATTCAATATTTTGGTTGGAAATTAAACTTACTCTGCTAGCTCATTAAAACTAATTTATGAAAAAAAATAAATTTTAGATTGAGATTCAGCCAACAAATTGAATTTACCTCTCAATTTCGAGTTGTAAAATATTTTATAAGATATTATTTTATTCATCAATTAATTTATCACTCTTTTCCTTAAGTCCTTTTACTGCTTCATCATTCTCGTCTTCATATATATTTGGAGAAATAATAGCTAATTCATTTTATATTAAGAATTCTTTGATGATTGTTGGACATTTTTTCATTCTAAGTATAAGAATCAGAATTTGGATAGGATTGTTGTGAGATTTCGTTGTCTTCTCATATTTATAGTATCCATAATATGTACCACACAATTCATCCCACATTCCAAAATCGCCAGACATTAAAAGTACCCAAACAGGGCTAATATACATCTCTTTACATAGTTGGTATATAGCATATTCGAACGTATTTCCTTTTTATAACTAGTTAGCAGAAAGAACTGTTTCATCTTTCCTTCCTCGTTTTCTTTGTTTGATCTAATCTTTATCGTACTAGCCAAATAGTTTATTTTATACCTTTAATTTTTAATATATTTATTTAAAGAAATCACCTGCTTAAATTTCAGTCTTCTTCTTATTGAGAACTCTATTTTTATTATTTTTTATATTTGTAAATAAATAAATAAATGAAAATAATTTTATTTAATACCCAAAAAGCCCAGTTAAAATATTAATTTCTTTAGTTTTTTTATTGCTTGTTACCATTTAAACTTCTCCTTCAGCAAACGTTTTTAAAACAGTGAAGTCCCCATATAGGACATACAATAACTGGAGCCACTTCAAATTAATTTCCATGTCTTTTATGAGCTAGTTTGATTTCATAAACTAAGATAATTTCTTTCTATTATTAGCAGGATCGTCGAATGGTGGCAAATAAACATCTAAAAGCAACAAATTTTATAAGACAGTAAATGGGAATTTAGAAGGTAGCTTTAATCCCTTTTGTAATATTTATGACTCACTCACTTCAAAATCTTGATAGAAAAATTTAATACAAGTTATGAATTCATTCATATCAATTCCAATTTATGAGAATATTTTTAAGCATGAGTTATTTTGTTAAAGGGAGTCATAAGACTTTTATCTTTTCTCTTCGTCTGCGTTTTTGATGAAGCAGATTGTTTATATCAACTCAATTAAGTCTATTGGCAGAGAAAGTTCTCTGCTAAAGAAGGATGAGTTAATCTAACTTTTTGAAAATAACCTAATAAATTATTCCAATTCTTTATCTTGAACAGTAACTCTATTGACTAAATTTTCTATATTGATTTACTTTTAATTGCTGTTTACAGATTGTGAATCAGCTACTTAACTAAATTTATTACTTTTGTAACTTTGATTTTAGATCTATTCTCTTTAAATTTAATAATCTTCTTATCTATAAAATTTTATAAAATCAGAAGCAAATTTATAGGTGTCTTGAACAAATACACTTGGAAGTGCACTAAAAAATTCAGCTTTAAGATCTAATTTACGAGAGAGATACTATTCAACTGAAATGTCGAATTTTTACTAGAAAAAACCAAGTTCTTTTTCTCCTAAATTTTCATCTGTCTAGATTTGTAATTATTCACCATCACCATTCAAATACGTAAACATCATACCTAACAGAAGTGGTAATGTTTTTTTACTATCATGAAGGTATTGCAAAAATAAAACTATATTTTCTTCTTTTTGAGCCCCATTTTTAAATATCTAGATTAAAGTCTCTAGTCCAGCTATGGTTTTATTACCATTTTATTAAATGGAATTTTTTATTTACTACTATAGTGAATTTTTTTCTATTGCTGGAATGCTATAATGAAAATTTATAAGTAGTTTCACTGATTCACTTATATTTTGATAAAAGGAATTTAATATGAAATAAAGAGTTTCAGAATCTGAAGGCAACTTGTTGAATAGGAGCATCTATTCTAACATGCTTAACGGTATTTTAGACCTTAACAGATTTTCTTGTATTTCCTTCAAAACACCTGATTTATTTTCAATTTAATTGATGAATTAAGCTTATGCTCCAATAAACTACTCCTCATTTTCTTCAAGCGGGATTCCAAAAGCTTAAAAAACTCTTAAATTTATAAAATAAATGTTTTGAAAATAATAAAAATAAATGAAAATTATTAAAATGTACTTCATAAATTTAGAAGGATTAGTGCAGGTAAAGAGTATTAAAAAATTTTGAATGTAATATTCGTCAACATTTAACAAAGTAGATAAATCTTATATGGAATCTTTAAACTATTAAGCTTAGATCTCAGGGAAAACTAATGGAATACTCCTTGTGGAAAGTAGTTTTGAGAAGATAATAATTTCTTTGGTTTAAAGTGATTTTAGTTGCTAATTTAAATTACCTTAAATAGTAAATATATTCAAAATCTTACTTAAGGATTTTTACCCTATTGTACCCTCCTATTCAAGAAATAATAAAGATTAAATATCCCCTTTGAATTGTTCTGCCTATAAAGGAGTTTACTATGGAAAGGTAAAAGAAAAATTCTTTAAACTTTTTATATCTTTTAATTCTTTATCTGGTATGGGATCATATTTAGTAAGAAAAGAGAATAGCTTTATAATTCTAGAGTTAGGTTTTAAATTAGTTCTAAACTTATTTCTTTAGTACATTAAAAGCAAAGCAAATGATTCTGTATCAAGCGTTACCGGTTGGTTTTTTTTATAAGAAACTTAAACTTTCAACTAATTAAACTAAAAATAATTGAGAGCATTATTTAAGTCTCTTTCGTCTACAGATGTAAGAAGATCATAGATGTTTAAAAAAATTTGAATTCTATTTTCATTAATCTTTTTGTTTTTATAATTAAAAATAAATAAATAAATAAAAAAAATATTGAAAAACAAAAATAAATTTATTTACTCTAAATTATTGAAAAATCATTTAAATGCAAGAATACGCTTCTTGCGTTTTAGTGTTTTTGAGAATTAGATGAAGTAATCCAATCAATTGGTAGGAGGCTATCTTCATCTATTTTGAAATAGTTTCAAAGTAAGAAGATTGTAAAATAACATTGAAATCCTCTTGATTTGATATATTTTTATACTTTACTCTCATGCAATTTATAATAAAATCATTAAAGCTATATGATGCTCCATAAAGCTATTTGCTGCTTTTTTCTATTTTTTTTTAAGAAATGCAAGGGTTATTAATTAAAATGTCAAATAAATTAAAAAATCTTTAGAATTTTTTTAATTTTTAAGTAGTTTTAGCAGTATTTTTATTAGAATCCTCATTTAGATCAATGATATCATTAATCCAAGAATATTATGTTGAAAAAATAGAAAGTATATCCTTTAAAGCATCAGTAGGAATGTTTAAAGTTGATCCTTAAAGCCAGAATGAGAATAAAGTAATAAGAGAAGATATCTAACTCCTAGTTAAATCCTTAAATTAATGTATATCATACATGTTTACTAATTGTTAGCAAATATTTTTTCTTTAAGAAAATTAGGGAATATTTATTTATATAATTGGTGATAAAAAGCACTCAACCAAGAAATCAAAATATTTTTGAACCTTTAAATCCTTATCCTTCATGAGCTCTTCTAAAATTTATTTAATAAATTATCTAATTCTATCATAGGATGGGATAGCACTAATCTCTCCTTTTTCTTCAACTATCTTCATTAAAAGTTAAAGTATATCAGAAAATTGTGACACCTTCTTCAGTTTACTTGATAATTAAATCAGATCTTCTTCACTTAAAACTTCAAGAATTTAATACACATACTCCTATTTCAATAATAAAAATAATTAAATTAAATGCAGTTAATCCTCATTAATTAATCATATCTCAACAAACTTTTCACAGAAATATATCCGAAGGTTTATTTACATTTATTTATATGCTTTGAAATAATTTAAAAATCTAATCACTCTTAAATGAATAAAGGCAAGAATTGTATGAATTTGGGTGAAAATTTTAACATAATTTATATTAATTTCTATAAATATCATTTTTAATTCATAATTTAACAGATTCTTTTAAAAATAAAAATGAAAAAAATAATTTACTTTAACTTGCTTTTTCTTGTAATTCTGATATAATTTCATATTGAAAAATGTAATTTTCTCAATCAAGTTTATAGTTTTCACAGAAACTACTTCATTTAATTAGCTATTGTTTTTTTCTTATGTTTTATAATTTATTATTTCTTATATTATTGAGCAAACATTTGCAGTAAGTTTTTGCTTAATATCGTTGATTTTTTCATCTTTTTTCGGAAAAGCAATATCAAATATAAAAGAAATAATAGGACCCTTTAGTATCTAGAGAGATTTTATCAGCTTTGCATTTGATTTTATTTTAGAATTAGACTCGCATTAAGAAACAAAATCTTTAAAAAGTACAGTCAAATCTTGTTACAGTCTATTTTGATCACCTGTAAATAAATCCTGAAGAACTTATATCAAGCTTTGGCTCATCAAAGGAAGGTATTAACTGACCTAAGTTTATAAAATAGCATGTAAATAATGCTTCAAAAATATTATCTTACCTGTTAAGCAAGCTCTTCTTTTACTTTACTTTCAAGCTTTTCCATAAGATTTGAAGCATAAGCCTATGGATTTTATGCGATTTCAAATACTTCCTGACCCATATGAGCTACTGCATTAGGATCTCTAGTCATAATTTCGATGTTGTTTTAGATGCTCTAACTTAATTTAGGGTCTATCAGATTATTGTTTTCTGATTCTCTAATTAAGCTTTTGATTTAATTTGTTGGTAAAGCATCTTCTATTTTTTCACCAATGTCCATTTTTTTGATAATGTCTTTAAATTAGTTTTCTGAAAAATTGATAATGTATGAAATTAGTTTCTTATATCCCTCTTCTGAAAGCTGTTTGAATTAACTAAATATACATTTATTGATTGAATTTGGCTAATAAATATTTCTTACTTATATTTCTGTGTAATTATAGTGACAAAAGTTGCTGCAGATGTAGCATAGGGCAAGAATGCCTAGGGATTGATAATTGCTCCTAAAATAAGCCAAGTAATAACTAAGCAAAGATATATAGCAACAATATATATGACTATTAGTACAATAATCCACATTATACGTGAAACAAACTTTCTTACTGAATTAGCATTTTTGTAATTCAAAAAATACCTTTCTTGTGGAAAACTCATTAAAAAGTAATAATAAATCAGATCCCAAGTTGAAAGAGCCCAAAAAATTAGTGTAATCAGCGTCATAGCAACTACAAAAGAAGTATCGTTCATTAATTTCAAAGGAATTACTGAAGTCTTGTACAAGAGATCAGATCTTTTTATAGTTAAGTTTATTATTTAAAAAAAAAAAAAGCTTTTAATTTTAATAAAAATATTTCCTAAAAATTCTAAAGTTGTTGTGTTGATTTTTTTAGTTAAGATAATTAATTTTTTAATTGAATTATTAATTAGTCGTTGCATGGTAAAATTAATATTAAGATTTTTCTAAGAAAATTATTTATTTTAAAACAGAGCTAAAAACAAAAATGAAATCTCTTTAATTTTCTTCTTTAAAAGAAGTAAGTGCGTTGCATCTGTAGTTGATCAGCTATGCGATACTGGTCTTAAAAGATAATTAAATAAATCAATAAATTTTTACAAAAGTAATTATTTGGGTGAAGGAATTAAAAGGAGAGGTGTTTGCTACATCCTTACAAAAATAACTATCGCTATAAGAGGAGAGCCAAGTAAAAATACAATACACAAATGTGCCAAAACAGTTAACATGTCAAAAATCAACCATCCTTTTGGTGTGTAAATATTTATAATGACATCATTCAATTCTGATATATTTCCATTTAAGGGTATGACACTTTCAACATTTTGTGAAAGAATAAGTGTGAAATTATTTTTAACTCTATTTTAATTAATGTTAAATTTTTTTCGTAATCTATAATTTGGATCTCTTTCTACTATTTGCTAAGGTAAAAATCTTGTTTCTATACCATATTCTCTCTTCAGATCATTTTCATTCAACTGAAGCTACTCCATGTGATTTTTAGTGCAAAATTCCTTTAATTTAAAAAATCATAAATAAAAAATCAAAATAGTAGGATTTTATTTACAGTATAGTGTTTTTCAAAAGTTAAAGAATCTATACAATCAGAGTCAAAATTCGTAAGTTTACAACAATATTTTATAAAAAGATCCAGTGAACTCTTACCTTCTGTATCTTATATTACTTTGTTGTTTCCATTATATAAGATATAGGAATAGTATGAAATCAAAGCACCTTACTTAATGCTAATTTTAAATCCTTTCGACTTTAGTAAGTTTATACTTGACTAACTATCTAGTTTTCTTTCTAAAAGTTAGTTCAGATAACAATATTATTCATACAAAACTTTCATATCCTATCCTGAAATAGAATCTTTTTCTAAGTTATGAATTTACTCTTCATTGTCTTCTTAGCTGTTTTCTTCAATAAAAAGTAATTAAAAGAAATTAGCTGCTGAGTTCACTCTAGCCTTATAGAAGAGCAAAACAACCTAGTCAATATATGCACTCAAAGGAGGAGAAAGATAAACTAAAGCATAGAAAGAGTTAAGAATTCCACTAACTGTATATTATAATTGTTATTGATCTATGCTAATTTACTAAAGGTCATCAGAATCCTCTTCATTTTCTTTCTTCTTTAATATATGGAATTGTTTTAAAATAATTAAAATATATAAATTAAAGTTATAAATTTTAAACACCAGAATAAAAAATGAACTATTAATATTAATCAATCACAAAGTAAAAATTATAGTTTGAATTTTCTCCATTATTAATTAATCAAAAATTAGCAGCATTATTGAAAAATGACCAAGCTTATTTTCAAAAACAGCGGTATTAATAAATTGAAATATTTTGATTTTATTTGTAAATTTTCAAGTAAAAAACTATTTTTTAGAAATTAGATTTCTTATTTAAAACTTATTTTTTTATTAAAATATTTATTTATTTATTTTCTGGTTGTTGAAAATATTTCTGGATGGGATTTGAAGTTGAAAAACATTTATGGGTGAGGGTTAATTATAAAAATATTATTTATTTATTTATGGAAAATTAATAAAATGAAAGTTATTACCTGAAGTGGATTCTCTTCTTAATTAGAAATTTCCTATAAGTCTTTATCTCTACCTTAGATATCTTTTTAAATTTTCTATATTTATGCATAAGTATCTACATGCTTCATATGATCAAGAATATTTAAGTAATTTTGGTTTATTACATAAACTATGGCTACCAATAAAATTAATCCTAAAATAACAGCTAAGACAAAACTAACAATTAAAGCAGCTAAAAGGACTTCTATTATATTATAATTATTCATATTTAAATTATATTTTCTCAAATTAAAATATTTTTTTACGGTTACTGTTGAGTTATGTGTAATTTACTGATATTGTTCCATCCTTATCTATATTAAAAATTATCCAATCATCGCTATAAGTAGATGAGAAATCAGTATCTCTATTTCCATTATAAGTATTACTGTTTGAAAACTTAATTGATGGAAGATTTTAACTATTTTACCACCCAAAAGTTATAATTTTTTGAGTGTTTTAATCTTGAGTCATTAGTGTTGTTAAAAGCTGTTAAATTAAATATATTCTCTATTAAGATACTCCAGGTACATATGGACAAAATCCTGGAGCTAAGGTTAAATCATCTAAATACATTTATGTATTTAAGAGAGTAAAGGTAAGTGTTCCTATCCACCAAGGCTTAAGATAAGTATAAGCAGGATTAAATGTAACCTAATCATATTATTTTATTAATATTATTAATTATTTAATTAACCACATTAATTATCAATTAATTACCTGCCATTGTGTGAAGCTTTATGAGTAGGTGTATTAAGATCCAAATGTCAATTAGAATATTGGATCGTAGACATTAGGGTTTAAAGTATTTTAAAGTTAGGTATTTAGTTTATTTAAAGATTGAGTAGATAAATTGATTTTATTTCCATCTTATCCATAAACAGATTAATCAAAGAAAACCTGAGAATTTGAAGTAGCAGAAGAACCAGGGCTTTGTAATACATTTATAAAAATGTTACCATAAGTATTTTTGGCATTAAGAATTTAATTAGGCTCACTTCCAGAAGATTTTACAGTTAGAGTGCCTTGTAGGCATCTTAGAGCAACTACATTTTATTCATTTTAAGTTGTGCTTCCATAGGGATAAACTTTATAATAAGTTAAAAATCATAAATTTAAAAAATATTTATTGAGTTTAATCTAAAGATATTAGCAATTAATCTTTACCAGGACTACAATTTGGAGTTACATCTGTAACTGTACTTACTATGTTAATATTAGAATATGTGCTTGCGCAGTAGAGCTTAGAAACCATTTATAAATTTGCAAATATACTTTTCGTAGATTAGATAGAAATATCTCCAGTGCTAATATCTATGCTTGCTTAAGTAAAGTAGAAATCGTTTATTTCTACATATCCAAAAAAGGAAAAGAAGTTTAAAGTCTAATTATAATTAAATTGAATTTTTATTTGCAATTAATAAAGAATAAAGAAATCAATAATAAATTTGTTGGTGTGTACATTCGTATTCAAATACTGGGCATTAAAGTCTATCGAATATCCAGTAGCACTTAATGATGTAAATGTAATCTATTTTGACTGATTTATTATGAAGCAGTCTTATCTTCCACAGTCAATAGATAATGACTGTATTATAGTAGGTTTGTAGACATACATAACCACCTCACAATCTATAGAGTCTGCTCCATTCAAAAATTAAAACGTTCTTATCCCATTGTTAAGCGACTAATAATAAAAAATATTTAAATTAGAGCAAGTAACTAAAATATTTTCATTAAAATTTTTATGAAAAAGCTATTACATAACTCATCTAGCTAGATTCTCCAAGTACTTTTGGATTAGGAAAGCTATATTTCAATAAAATGTTTCCATCAATAGAAGAAGGTACGTTAGTGGTAGAATAAAAGTTTAAGCCCTTGCTTTAAACTAGGGTAGGACTATAATCGTATATTTTAAGATAGCATTCCTCTAATTACATTGAGAAGCTCTCTGAGTTATTAATCTCATAACTTCCTCTATAAAATCCAAAGTTGAAGTAGAAACTCAAAAAGAGTCCTATTATAATAAGCTCAAATATAAATAAGAGTGTTATTCTATAGCATCTCCTCATAATTAGAGATCTTTTACCAAGGTTTTCTGTACTCTATCTCTTTTTAGAGAACAAACTTGTAAACCTTTTTATTTTTTTGTGCTTCCTTTCCTCTTACCTTAGCAGCCTATTGCTAGAGTCATGCATTTAATTATTAATTTCTAGAGTTCCCATTTCTATGTCCTTAATATCACTTGAGGGATTACTTAATTTACTCTACTAATTTTTAAATTTTGACTGCTTGAAGTTGTTTGTTGATTTCATAGCCTCTATATTTGGAGACGCTTGAGCTATAGATATAGATCTATCTTTTTCTTCTTAGCTGTACTGAAATTCTAACTTCTGTCTATCTAGCATTCTTTATTATTCGTATTTTCCTTCAGTTTTTTAGCTATTTAAGAGCATATAATAATAATAATAAATTATTAATGTGTTTTTTAAATTTTGTCTCCTAACAACTTTTTAAATCAATAATTTTTTTACCAATTTAAAAACAGTTATTTAAAGCTTTGACTAACACAATAATAAATTTTCACTGAATATTTTTGATTATTTATCATGAATTTTGCATAGATTATAAAAAAGACCAAATACAGCAATAAAATTTAAAAAATCCATAAGGGAATTAATCTAGCTATAGAAAGATAATAATCAATTAGTAGAATCATAAACTTTTCAAGAAAAAGAGTTTTTTACATAATAAAAATAATTTTCAACAATAATTAATAACAAATTTAATCAGGAGCAAACATATTTTTCTAAAATTAAGAAGCTATTTTTAAAAAATGATATTTTTAATATATTTGATTGGTTAGATTCATTCTTTTCTAATTTGTAAAATTTTCTTTTGAATATCTTGCATCTCTGAGTTATATTATTAAGATTAATACTTTTTGATCAATAAATTAAAAATCAGTGAGTGAATTGTTTGGTAAATTTTTGTTTTCTAGTATTTTTATCTATTTAATTTAAGATGAATGTATCTTTTTTATGATGTGTATTTTTACTTTCATCAAAGTGTAATCAAAAATGTAAATATTTGATCAATCATGCTCATCATGAAAGATAAAAAATATAAATATAAAAACTAAGTTCATAAATAAAATAATTCTTGATAATATTAATTAATAAGATAGGCTTATTTTTTATTAGTTCATGTTAAATTAATATGTCCATTAATAAATTTTGCATAGAGTTTTTAAATTCTTATCAAAATAAGCTTTTAATTAGCTAGATGCATAAGTAAGGCGTTAGATTAATTTATCAGAAATTTTAAACAAAATAAAAAAAAATTTATTTTATTAATAGTATTTGTTGATAAATTAGATTACATAAAGGATTGTTTATTTGTTTATATCAAAATAATATATTTTATTTATTTAATTAAAAATAGTTCTGATCAAATAAAAATATCAAAATAGTAAATAAGTTTATTTTATAATTTCAACTGAAAATTCCAAATATTGCACTTTTTGCTAAAATAATTTTTATGTTTTATCATGAAAATTTAGAAAAAGAAAAGTTAATATATTTTATTTTCCTAATTATATTCAATTAGTAACTTCAATATTTTCATTTCTCAAACATAAATTTTTGATTACACTTAATTATTTATTTGATAATATTAAGTCTATTAAATATATTAAGTATTTTTCAAAGCTTAATAAATAATAACAGAGAAACCTTTAAAAAATTCATTCATTTATTATTTTATTAATAATTAAATTATTGGCAGAAAATGTGAACAATTAATTATGTGATAAATTTTCAAATTTATGAGTAAAAAAATAATTTTTTTAATAATTTTTAATAAAGAATTTATATTATTTTCAATATCCTAATTACAATTCCATGAGAAAAAAAGAATTCAAATAATTAGCTTTATTTTAAATAATATTTTACATATTTTTGATTTAAAACAAAGAAAAATTTTTTTAAATGATTTAAAAATATTTCTATAATGAATTTAAAAAATGCATAAAGTCTGTGTTTTTAACAAAGAAGGACTTTGATGTTATTAAATTTTCAAATGAATAACCATTTTTTATTGTTTTAATCAGTTTATAGCTACTTAACAAGGATTAACCGCAGGAGCCTATTATGGTTTTATATTATTTGCTATCATATATTGCTCTAGCTGAGTTGGGATCTCTGCAAGCACTTCTTTGCAAAGTGCAAAACCATTACCTTAGAAATTTCTAAAAGGAACGAATTAAACGAAATCTCTTAAAGACTGTTGTCCTCTAGAGTTAGTTAATTTACCATTATCACCATCTAATCTACTCATATTTGTGAAATCAGCTTTTCCTACTCCTACTATAACAACAGATAAAGGGAGATTAGAAGCATTAACAATTGTGTCTATAGTTTCATTCATATCATGAATTTCACCGTCTGTGATAATCAGTAAAACACTGTACACTTAAGAACCATTCTGCTTCATAATTTGGGCTATTCTACATGCCTCCATCAAAATGGGGTTAAATAGAGTAGGCCCACTTAAGCTAACATGTTAGAGTGAATAGCTGTAAAGGTTCAAAATCTCTCCTAAGCCGAAAGCCTCTATATTATTAGGCTACCCACTCAAAGGGAAACAGTGCTAAACATTAGGAAAAGTATAATTAGGGTAGCGAGGAACGCCACCAAAGCCAAAGCAAGGAACCTTTTTATCAAAATCATAATCCAAAAGAATTTCTCCAACAGAATATATAGCTTACTAATATTAATTCATAACCTAAGGATTCATATAATGCAACCTATTTAATGAACAAATTTGAACCATAAAATCAAACAAAATAATAAAGAAATAAAATTTTATTCTTTTTTTAGAAAGCAATTAAATAATCTTAAAATAATAGGAAAATTAACTAGTCAAATAAATAAGCTCAAAATTGATATTAATATTTTGCTGTAATCTTATTAAGTATGTTTGAAGAATAATTATAAGATAAAGTTTTACGATTCAGGAGTACTAACAGCTCCATTTGATGCAGTAAAATCAACAGCTACCATCAAATTCAACTAAGTATTTCCTCTGATATATTGCAAGAATGTTGGTTTTTCTACATACTCATATCTTGCCAACACTATAGTACCTGGTTTTTTAATCTTAGGATTTGTTAGAATAAATTCTCTTTTACCTTTATTTAATTCATCGACTGTAAAAGTAAATTCACCTATAAACTAGTGTTTTCCACTCTTTTCCCAATCCCAACACTCTACCTTTATTGGTCTGAAGAAATCACCACCACACAGCTTTCCTAAAGAAAGTTCGCAAAGCTTCCAAACAGGATTTAGATTATCTTTTACAACTTCTGTCTCATGCTCTAAAATTGTAGTATTTTAATCTTTGATTTTTTTGAAACGCAAGAAAGGATCGCTCTTGTCAAACCATCCATCTGTATTTGTTAATTTCTAACCCTACCACTAAGTATATATAAAACTATTACTCTCGTTGACTTTATCTGAAATGATAATTATTTTAGATTTCTCTATTTTTTTTTGTGTTTTTTTATTTACGAGATCTAAAACCAAAGTATTATTTTTAGCACCTACTATAGCTCCAATAGTAGTTTAACATAGCCCAATATGGTCAGAGCTACCTTTACCATCATCATCAAGAACTTCAAGTAATACTTCTTGCTTTTATTCAAATGTATAATCCACTTAAAATATCTTTTTGAAATTTGGATTTAAACAATCTTTAACAGTTTCAGTATGGCCAATTTCAAACCACTAATTTGTTTGATTGTTTTTCATTTTAAATACCACAAAAGGATCGCTTTTTGAAAAAACATCTGCATCTTTAAGTGATCTACATGAAATAATTATTTCTATTTTCTAAACAAGATTATTGTCCAAACCAATCATCTTCCTTCAACTAAGTTGCCGTTTTTTATTTTTTTGTTTAACTTAAATATGTTTTACAAATTATATAATTATAATAAATAGATTATGGATAACAAGATAATCTAAATTCTACACAAAAACAAATCTTATTAAAAAAGGAATAAAATCAATCAAAAACTTATCAATTTGTATCAAAAATCGAAAATCGAAATAAAATTTTTCAAATTTATACAAATAAAAGTCATGAAAATATTTATTTCTAGAATATAAAATAAATAAAAAAACTCTAACTCAAACATTTTATTTTTAATTTTGATAACTTTTATCTTAAATTTAATATTTTAAAACAAGGAAAAAGCTCCTTATGGCAAAGATTATTTTTATGCTTGAAACAAAGATTATCTGTATAAAAGCATCACTTTATTGTGAAAAATTTGTTAATAAAATATTGATCATTTATATTTAATGGTGGGAAATTAGTATTTAATAGTTGTATAAAATGGAGTATCAATTATTTTTTCATTTTTTTGATTTAAACTTGAAATTTTCGACTTCTCCCTCTTCTCATTTAAATATTGTGAATTATATTTTGGTTGATTTTTGAAAATATTAAAATAATTATTTTAAAAAAATCAAATTTTTTTCAATTTTTTTATAAATATAAAATATCCATATAAATAAAAATATAAAAAATCTTTTATTTAATTTATTATTTAACATTTCTTTCATAAATTAAAAGTTGAATTAATGTTTTTTTTTAATTTTTAATACTTGTCTTAATCTAGTTTATTTGAAATTTTATAATTTTCTTAGAAATGAAAAATAAATCAGAATTATATTAATCAATTTGAAGAAGAGTTGTATCTTGCTTAATTTTTTATTATCATCAAAAAAAACTATGATGAAAAATTGAAAGAAAGATACATATTTAATTCTACGTCAAAAACTTCAAATTTATACCAAACAAAGTAATATATTTTAATTCAATGATATTACTTAACTTGTTGTATAAAAGAAAATTAAGAGAAGAGATCATCGATCAAAATTATTAATTAAAGCTAGCAAGGAATAATATCATAATAGAACAACAAATAAATAAATAATTTGCAAGAGTAATTAAAAAAAAGCAAAGCAATATTAATTAAGTAAGATTTCACTAACAATCATGGACGTAGTATTTTTAGGTTTATCAAAGTAATTTATAAAATTAGCATGAATGCGAATACAATCTAACTTCTTGACTGACATAAGTTAACGTTTTTTTAATAACTTAAAATTAAATTAGAGCAGGTAAGACAAGCATCATCAGAACTTTAACTTCTAAATGCTAGCCAAACTATTAAGCAGTCTTTGAAACTACTTAAAAAGTTGAAAAATCAGAATTAACTATAGCTGGAAATCTAATTAACATTTATGATTTCTATGGCACCTTTTAGATTGAAAATGCCAAGCCAGAAGAAAAAGAATACTTGAAAAAGTGCACTTCTATAGTATACATTATTGATGGATAGGTAAAATAAAAATAATTAATCATTTTAGTTAGATATATAATAAATAATATTTATCCAATTAAGAATGAAACATATGAAGAAGCAGTATAATATTTTGAAAAACTATTTGGAGAAATTGTAAAAATTAACCCTAATTGCAATTATCATTTCTTTGTCCACAAAATTGATAATGACGGTTTTGCTACTTTAGATAAAAAGACTGGTAAATTATATTATGATTAGATTTAAAAGCAAGTGATTAAGTATGATTATTTTATAAAAATTATAGCAATTATCAGTTAAATTAAAGGTTAACTCATCGATTTCTTTAACAGCTTCTAAAATGTAAAGCCTAATTACGATATTAATTTGACAAAGTAACTAACAATTATTTAAAAGCTATTTTTCAAAAAATGATTATTTTGATTTAGTTGTTCTTTCTATCTGTTGATTATAAGATATTCAGATAAAATGAATAAATAATTATTTATTTATATTTAAATTGATATAATAAATAGCTGGTAAGATCAAACTCTTTCTGAAGCTTTTAGTAAAGTTATTCATAAGGTCATCCCTTAAGTATAATATATTGCTTCTCTCCTCACTTCACTAGTCACTGTATAATCATTTATTTTATAAAGCAATCACAATATTTTAATAATTATATACGATATAAATAGAACTCTAAAATGGAAAAAGCTTTCTTATTTGACTAGGTAAACAAATTATATATTGCCACAGATGCAGGTCCTTTTGATTAAAATACCTATTAAATGTGCTTTGAAATGATTGATGTCTTTTTAGATATTTCTTTCATTTATGATCCTAATGAAAATGGATAAATTAAAAACTCTGAAGGCTCTTTAAGCATTAAATTATCTGATAGCACAGTTTTATTAATGAAATCTTTCAAAGAATATCTTTGCTTGATATGCATAATTAAGCAAGAAAATTATGTTAGACCTTTCATAATTGATTATAATATTGAGGAATTCTGTAAAGGTAATAAAAATAATTTGTTTTATTAATTTATTTTTTAATAATTATTTAAATTAAAATTTAGGTTTGGAAGAGATGATTAAAGTCACAAAATGATTGAGAGAGTGAGTGATTGATAAGTTTGCTAAAAATATTTTAAAGTTCTTTTAGAAAATAAAAATAAATACTTAATTTATAACTAAATAAATAAATTACCATATTAAATTTTGTAAGAATATACATCTGTCTATCTATATATTATTAGTTCCTATTTTTAAAAAAATCTTAGTAAATACTTTTCAAAAAGTTATTTTCTTTAAATGTATTTAATTTTGTAATTATTTATTAATTTACAGCTGATGGAAATAAATAATTCATTCATTTTCCATTTTATTGCTTTTATATAGTAAAATTAGTGGTTATTTCTTTAAAGATATTTTTAATAAAAAATATTTAAATTCAATAAATCCATTTAAGATTTATTTTTCCTTAATAATAATTAATTTTTATGGTTATTTGTTTATAGATCCTTTTAGCCATCCATCAAAGAAAAAGTAATAAATGCAACGCATATCATTTTTATTCTTAGATAAAAATTATTTGATAAATCATAAATAATATGTTACAAATTTATTTTTTTTATTTACAAGGAACTTACTATTAATTTTTTTAAGTTTTTTAAGAGATATCTAATTAAGTTCACAACATATTAAATGATAAACAAATATAAAAGATTTATTTTTCCTTTTTAAAATAATAATTAATTTTCATGGTTATTTCTTTATTTATCTTTTTAATCATCTGCCAAAGAAAAAATCATAAATCCAATACATACATAATATTTTTAATATAAGATATTAATTATTTGATAAACCAAAATACTGTTTAATATTATTATAAGTAATATCTTATTTTAAACCCATCAAAAGATTAAATGTTCTCATAACTGAAAAAATTATTTAATCTGTGCACAGTCAATTAATTTAGGATTGGATTTTTTCCAGAAATATTCAATCTAAAATAAATAAATGTATATATTTAAAAATATTATTTTGTGAGAAGGGATTGGGTTTTTACTGGAAAAGCAGATCGAGTTTTGATTTTTTATCAAATATAAAACTAGCCACAAATAATACAAAAGATTTGTTAATTTTTTTCAGTAAATTTGATAATGATTACTCTTGATAACTTAATAAGCCCTTAAAGTTGAAATTCAGCACAAAATTGAGTTATTAATATGTTAATGAAATTATTCCAAATATTCTTTTTATTATTAAAGCTAAGAGTCAATCAATCAATATACTTCTTTCAATCTTTACTTAAATCTTTAAAGAAGAACCAATAAAACAAATAATTCGCAAGAAATATTAAATAATATTAATTAATATTAAAGGTCTTATTATATTTTAAGCTAATGAGTTTACAAAATGTAAATTTAAGTCCTCCAAGAAAGTTTTTTAAAATTGAGACTCCTAAAAGAAACAATAAAAGTCTTTAGCCGTCCGAGAGGGTTTTTTATTCAAATGCCAACATTTCTCCTATTGGGAGCGGAATGTAATTAATATTGTTAATTTCTTGCATCTCCTGCAATTTTCAATCATATTCGCATAAAAGTTAAAATAAATAGTTTCATTAACACCATAATTCAAAGCATCTTTTTTTGATGAGTTTTATTTGAATTAAACAGATTTGATAAAACTCAAATGAGAGAGTCTAAGAGTGTAACTAAGTTTGGAATGACTCACAGTAAATTGTTTCTGCCATCTATAACTCCTATTAGAACATCTATTTCTATTAGAGATTTAAGCGATAGAAAATCTTTTGATCTTAAGCCATCTCTCAAAAAAATTAATGATGAAGACAGGCAATTTATGAGATACTTTTAATAAAAATTTTAGAAATCTAAAAATGTTAAGGATGCTCTTGATTCTTCTCATGATTCAGACTTTTTCTATTAAAAAAACATGAGCGTTCCTGATGTAGATTTAGATTTATTAGAAAATAAAAGCACACCACAAATAGTAAGAGATAAAAAGAAGAAGAATACAGTAGGATAGTTTACGTAAATACATTTCTTAGATCACTAAAAGTAAATAAATAAGATAATCTAAGAAAATTAAATGTTTAAAGTAAATGACTCTGTCTATACTAATTTAATCAAATCTTAAGAGAAGGTCAACCTTCTTCCAAGAAAGCTAGGAGTTATTAAGCAAAAAGGTTTAGAGAGTCTTATCTAATTGAAGTAAGCTTATATTACACTTATATCTTTAATAGCTTTTTATAATTAAAAACTAACAAACAAACAAATAAATAATTGTTTATTTATTCATCATATTTATTTCTTTATTTAAGTCATTATAGCTTAGGAGATAAATATGCATAAGCGTTCTCTCAAAGTATTTAAAGTGATGATATAAAAGATAAAATTAAAAAAATAGAACTCATGAATAATGGCTTAACAGATAAAGGTATTGCCTAAATACTCAACTCATTAAGTTATACTGTAGAGCATTTAAACTTATCATAGAATACTGTTGGAGTTGAGTCAGCAAATAAATTAATCATGATTTTAAGAAATTATCAAAATGCTTTATCTAACCTTAATCTTGATAACACCAAGCTAGGTGATTAAAATGCAATCAAGGTTTTAGAGGCTCTTAAAAAATTACATATTTTAGATTTATCTAATAACAAATTAACTGACGAATGCAGCTCAGCCCTGGCTAATTGCATTTCAACTAGGTAAATATTAAATTATCCTTTTTGGAAAATGTTAAAATTTTTTTCAAAATGTTTCCAAATTCAATAAAATACTTTAAATATATTGAATATTTTAAATATCTTTATAGGTTGAGATTTTTGTAAAACAATCTCAAAGCCTAAAGAATATTAAAGCTTACTTACCTCAAAATATTCTTAAAAATAATTGCTTACATTTAGTTATTAATACTCGAAGCAATTTAATTTATCAATGTTAAATAATTTATATATGAAAAGGTGTCCTTTGATTGAACTCTATTTACATTGGAATAGACTAACTGGTATTTCAGGTGAAAGAATAGCTAAAGCTTTATTTGATAATTCAAATTTAAGGGTTTTAGATTTGAGTAATAACTCTCTTGGGTTATAGAATGGAGAAAACTGTGCTAAGGCGTTTTAGGTATTATTTGCTTAAGCAGAAAGCGATCTTATTCATATTGACTTGAGTAATAATAGATGGACTAAAAACCATATTTAAATAATATAAGAAGGTATAAATTAAAATAAGACAATATATGGATTTCACATTGACAGTAAATTCTCGTATGTCGATGAGTTTGGTTTTTTAAATATAGTTTAAAGTGATTAAGATTTGATCAACAACTTAGTTAAACAAGAAAATTTAAAATAAATATTAGATCATACAGATTCTCAATAAAAATAAATTATGTCATTAAGCACTATTTAAGGTTATGCAACTAATCATTAACGAATTAATGGACTAATCCCTCTTTCTTACAATTAAAACTCATAATCTGATTATATTAGCGATTCTGTTGTTAAATAGAATGTATGCTGGATATGTTAAGGATGGTCTGAACAAATTTTTATAGTAAATTTCTAAATAAAAAATAAAAAAAAACAATTTATTTTTATTAAAAGTGGAAATCTGGAGAATCTGGAATGTCCTATGAAGGGCCAATATATGCTCTGTTTAATTTCAATAACTTTAAACCTATTCCAATGAATAAGGATGAAAATGGAAATTTCGTAGCCAAAATAATGTGTCCGCCAACTAAACAGCTTTAATATTTTTTCTCTACCCCAGATGGTGACACTCATGCAAAAGATCAGCCTTGTATAAAAAATAAAAATCCATTTTTAAAAGTAAATCCATATTTATTTTATTGTTAATAACAAAATTTTGTTGGATAGAATTTTAAAAAAAAATCTAAATAAGAAACTTATTAATAATGATGAATTAATAAAAATATTTTTTTTTATCTAGGATATTTCTTTTGGTTCAGAAGTGAAAAGAGACATAATTATTAAATTCTTAAACATTAAAACTGTAAATAAATTTGAATAGTGTCTATTTTCAAAATACGGAGAACCTATTCATATTACTATCTAACCTAGGGAGGAAATTGTGTACCCATTAGAAAAACCTAAACCTAAAAAAAAATGGTCAAAAGAAACTTCAGTGTTTGGTAAATATTAGTAAGATAATTAAATAATTCTAGAGAAGGCTATGGATGCTGATTGGAATAACTCAAAAATACCTAGGTTTGTTAAAGATCAAAACGACAGAAAAAAATTATTCGTAAATTCTTAATTTTAAACTTTTTTTCTATCAAACAAAATTGTCTATATACTAGGAACTGATGAAACCTCATTATGAAGGAATAAAAGCACTTTATAAATATTACTCTTCTTTTAGTCCTATTGGTGATGTTTGGGCTATATCGAAACTTCTTTTCACAGAGATATTTACGAAATCAGGTTTGGTTGATAATAAAACTCTCAAACTAGCAGATTTAGAAATTAAATTTATATCAAGCAAAACTTAGTAGAAGAAAGCTCGTAGCCTCATACCAGAAAGAGGTATGGTTCGTCATGAATTCTTAGAAGGTATAATAAGGATTGCAGAAGAAAAATACATGATAAATGGTGATTGCACTTCTTACTCAGAGGCAGTTACTCACTTACTAAATGATGGATTTTTAAAGGTGATAGCTGAGGTAGAAAACCCTAATCTTTGGAGAGATGAAAGATATTGGAACTAAGAATGTGACTTCTGTTATAAATATTATATGTAAATTTTGATGAGTATATTTGAAAACTACGAGAATACGATACGTACATCCTTACCAACATCAAAATATTTAAATCTATTCGAATTTAAGAAGATGTTTACAGATACAAGTATACTTTCTGATGAACACGCTAACGAGAGACATATTAATATTGCATTTAATTTTTCAGTATAAACATAAACTGATGAAGTATATGATGAGAGAATATTGTAACTCCATTTTATTGAGTTCTTAGAAGCAATAGCAAGAGCTGCAGAAAAATTTTCACTACCTCCATATAAAAAGAAAAATGTATTAAAATTAATTTAAAGTTTAATTCCTTTAATTCATTTATTTTCTTTATAAAATAACAAAAGGTATATAATGACAGTCAGAGAGATTTAGAAATGAGTTGGGAAGAAAGGCAACAGCAGCCTCTCCATAAGAAAATAGAAAATCTTATAAGACTTATATTTTATGAAGCTTTACCACCAGAAAAGAGTGATCAATTTGAGCTTCATGAGCTATCAATATTCGATTAAAAAGAAATAAATGAAACAACAACTGCTCCTTTGAGAATAAAAAGCAATTTTGGTTCGAAGACAAGCCAGTAACAGGTAGAAGGATAGAAGCCAGCTGGGTTATAAAAAGTAACAGAGCTACTAAAAAAGACTTTAAAACTAACCAAATAGTGAATGATGTAAATAATAAATAATTTTCCCTTTTAAATGAATAATTAGAATAAACCTTTAAAATATTTACTACTTATTTATTATTTAAAATATATAAATGGTGATATTTATTATATTAAATTATACTTAATCTATTTATTTAGTATGTACTTTTGTGACTAAGATATAAATTTTACTATATTAGTAAGTAAATAAACATACTTCCAAATTAAATACACAAAATTATTCATTAAATTTTTAATATTTATTGAAGTAATTTAAGATGTTTTTTATATTTATAATCAGTGATTCAAAAAGGGGGGAGTTTTTTCGTCTAAAGTGTCAAAAATATTAGATTTGACATATATCATTTTTATTTAGGTGTCTAATATGTCAAAAATTAATAATTAGGTGTCTTGAGACATAAAAAACTTTTTAACTTTTGAATCACTGTTTATAATTATATTTTAAGATAAATAAATACTCTTTTCTTGTTAATAAAAAGTGATTTTTATTAATATGAAGAACACTTTAAAAGTCCATTTTATTTTCCTCTATATGTAAGTACAAATACTCTTTTAGTTATTACCTATTATAAAAATAATTCCTTTTTAATTTTTTTATCAATTTTATTTAATATAAAATTGAATTTTTTGATTTAGCCATGTAAAATAAAATAAATTCAGCATAAAAAGCGGCTAAATAAGAAGTTATAAATATATATATTAGGGTTAAAAATTTGTATTTCTTGATTTTTTTTTAGTAAATAGAAGGAAGGAATTAGATTAATATGGAGAAAAATCTTTAAATAATATTTTATTTTTATTTACATTAAATTAGGGTAAAGGTTCCTTTAGTAGTTTTTTCTTATAAAAAATAATTAATTTTCAACATTGATATGAAAATTATACAAAATGAAATTGAAATAAAAAGTAAATTTAAATATTTTAGAATGCTTAAGTATGAACATGAACATATTTAGAGTTTTATAAAATTATTACTTTGTGAATCTATTTCTATATATTTATATATATTTGAAAGTATAATTTTTCTATTTATATTAGTTAGTTATTTATTGATATTATAAAATAAATATTTTTTGTTTTATTGTTATATAATTAACTGAATTATCAAATTTTCTAACAAGCCAAGCCAGCCACTTTTATTAGTTTATCAATTCAAAAAATAAAAATCACTTTTGCTTATTATTTTTATCATGTTTGCCTAATACATTAAAATGTATAGTTAAATCAGCAAAACCTTAAGGGTTACCTTTCTGTTCATAAAATGCAATTTAATCTTCTTTGTGATATTCTGCTTTCTCTTCATTTTGGCAATATTCAAAAAGCTACTTCACATTTATTTCAAATTCATAGGTTTTGTTTTTACTAGGTTCAGAATTAATTTCTTCTGCAATAACTTTATATTTCAAAGTATAAAATTTTGTTTCATTAGTGACTAGTTGAATTATTGTTTTGCCTATTACTAATTTTTTTTCCTAATTAATTGTACTGCATATCTTATATTCTTTTTGTTGGTTAATATCGCTACATGAAATGTCATAAACGTCATTGAATTATATTTGTAAGTAAGCTTCTTCTTTTTTCTAAATAGAAACGATTCTTTTTTTTATGAATGATAAGGTTGATATTGACATTAACTTACTTATCTTTAAATCAATATTTATTTTTTAGAAAATAATCAAAAATAACTCAATTAAATAGCATATATTATTTGTAAAATATTCTTAAATTGGTTGATAGGAATAAGACTATTGGCTTATTATAATCAAATTTAATGAACTAAGATTTTAGAAATTTCACCAAAATATAGATGGCAATAAGATACTATAATTATCATTGATATTATAATACTGCAAAAAATGTAAAGTTAATTCCTAAAAAATACACAAATCCTGATTAATTATTAACACTCATTTAGCCAATATTATTATCATTTCATAATTAATACTAATTTTAAAAATCATAAAATTGAAAGATTTTAAAATAAAATAAAAATATATTCAAAGGCTTATTATATTTTATTAGATTTTTAGATAAAAATACAATTAACATTATTTAAATCATTTATTTTAATTTAGAGAGTATTTTGTTCATTTGAAGATATTTTAATAGAAAAAATAAAATAAATCTGCCTAAAAAATAAATTCAAAGTATGAAATAGGTTAGGTGACATAATTGATGATACAAAATAAATTTTTTATAAAATAATTTGCATAATTTTAAAAGCTTTGATACATTTTCTTCTTTCATTATTTCTTTGCAAAAGTATGAAGAAGTTTTATTTAACTTTCACTTCAATAATTTTGTGGATTTTACTAAATAATTGGCTATTGTTAATAAATTTGTTGATTCTAATAGAAATTTTAGTTTTGTTAAACAGGAATATAGTTTTGTTAAACAGGAGGATAGTTTGGATTTATAGGCTAGTATTATCCTTAAAATTGCTATGGTTATTATGCAAAATTCTAAGGATATTAGAGAGGAGGTTAGCTATTTATAACATAATATTGCTAGTTGTTTGGTTAATTTTGAATTTGTGCATTAAGTAAAGCAAGATTTGAAGCCTATGTGCTTTTTAAAGTTCTGATTCTAGATCTCATTTTAATGACTATAATCAGATATAAAAAACTAGCTATACCTCCTAATATACATCCAGCTAATTATGTACCAAATTCGTTTGACCAACTAGTTACTTTTAAGGAAGAAAAATCTAAACATGACGAGTTTGTAGAGCCACAAGCTTTAACTAAAACTAATTTAGCATATCCAAGAATTATATCGGCTTAGTCTCCAGACTTAGAATTAATTTATGAACATGTTGGATAACTTGATGAAATTTCAAGTGATGTTACAATGTAGGCTCCATCGTAATATCCTGAGTGACTAATAAAGTAACCTAATATTTTAAATTAACAGTTTATGAAATGCTATTATATTTTAAATCATGATTTCAAAACTAAAACATGTCTATTCGATTAATCTAATTAATAATTAATAATAAATTAATTAATTACTGCAATATTAGTAGGGAATAGAAACAATTATGCTCACTGCCGCTAGTGAATAAATTATAGTAACGCATAAGAAAATTAAAAATCCAGCGATTGCTAACTTATTTGAATGTTCATTTAATTTAAACAGGAAAAAAATAGAGGCAGCGATTCCAAGAAAAACAGCACACGAACTAATAATTATCATGATTTAGATTGGCTAGAAGTAATAATCAGAATTAAGTTAGCCTGATGAAACTACAGAAAGTATAGCTGCAACAAAAAGTATCAATGTTAGTACATGAAACATGATAATTAAACTTTTAGATTATTGCTTGAAGGTACTTTGTAAATCGAATTGTCTTTAAACTAGCTAATTATTATCCATTTTATTAATCCTAAATGTATATATAAGCTTGCTTCTCTATTTTGCAAAATTTTAATCTTTTTTTTATGTATTTTAACAAAAAAGGAAATTAAAAAGACTTTGTTGGGTATTATTTTAAGCTAATAATTTCAAGATTTGAGATTTTAACTCGATTAAAAGATTTAATATTTATTTGAAGTTGATTACACTAAAATAAATAATAAGAAATAAACACCAAAATTAAATTTTGAACATCCACATTAAATGCTATGGTATTAAATATTCTTTTATGAACATATAATTGATTAATTTTGTCTGTGCGTATTCTCTGAAATTTATTAAATAAATAAATTAAAAGTAGAATTTATAATTTTTATATAAAAAAAATATTTTTTACTAATAGTATTATAAATTTGATAAATTAAAATTAAAAATAAATAATTATATAACATGTTTATTACAAACAGATAAAGTAAATTAAGAAAAAATCAAATTAAATTTTAAAAATCTACTTAAATGCTATTATTTCAATGCCTTTTATGAACATATGATTATTAATTTTATCAAAAGCTATTTACTGAAATTTATTTAATTAATTAATACCAGATAAAAATAAATTATAAATTATGGTGTTTTTGTAATTAAGTAAAATTAAAAACAAATAATAATTAGTTGATACATATAGATAACACAAATAAGTATATAACAAAAGCGAAAAATCAAAATACATTTTTAACATTCACATTAAATGCCATGCTTTCACAAATAATCTTTTATCATGCTATATTATTTTTATCAAAGGCTTATCTCAAAATTATAAATTTTACTAATATTAAATAATTAAAGTGTAGAATATAAATAAAATTAAGAATAAGTAAATAAAACAAAATAAAAAGATTTTGATTCACAATAGTAAAAAGAAATTTAATTCAATTATATATGAGTAATAGCACTAAATAATTGATTAATAAATAATTAAGTAACAATTATATATTTTTTATATATAAAGAATATTAATTTTATCCCTGCTATTGTTATTATTTTTAAAAAATCAACCTAAAGAATAAGGAGGTAGCTAAGAAATTACTTTTTGTAAATTTCTATTCAAATAAACTGGAATATACACTCCTTGCTGTTACCTGAAGCATACTATATATCTGCCTAAGTAAACCTAGTAAAATAACTTTAAAACATTTAAAATGGCTAAAATATTCATGATGAAACTATAGATAAAGGTGACAGTAAAAACTATGATACCTACCCAGTCTTTGTAAAACAACCTATGAAGAGACATATTGCTATATTTTATAACATTCATTGAATCTTCTTTTGACTTATGGTAAATAATATGATTTAAGTCATATAAATATTAATCAGTGAGATTATCAGCCACTTCTACTAATCCGATGTACTAAAAAATATTGCTATAAGTATTTGATAGCAAGGATCCTAATTATGCAAAAGGTAAAAGGGTTGCTATCAAAAAAAATGGGACATACCATATCATCAAACAAAAGTATTTTGAACGTATTAAAAATTAGAGATATAATTTTTCTAAATTATTTATCATATTTATTTCATAGAATAGAGGTTCAGCATTACAAACTATACCAAAAAATATTAAAAATATAAATCCCCATAATATACAACTAGCTATAATTATAATAGCACTAAGGTATTTTAAATAACGAGGTATTTTCAGTTCATCATTAAATTATCTTTTAAGATCAATAGTAGTCTGATTGTAATAATAATCAAATTAAATAATACTACTATTTTAAAATGATTCTATTACTTAATAATTAATTCTGACTAAATAATCTTCAAATTCATCTTTTAAATATAAATGATCTTTAGTAAAATTACCAACATAATAAACTTAAAATATAGGAACATTTTAAGGTTTAGTTTTTTACAAAGCTATATTGTTAGAAAATAAAGGAGGAGGTATAGCGTCAGGACAGTTTTATTGTGAAAATGCACACATAATAAAAGAATTCATATTATTTTAGCATGCAAATTCATTAGGTTAGCATATTTAATACCTCATAGTGTATTATTTAGAGAGGGGAAGATCTGCTTCTAATGGAAAAGGAACATCATCAAAAAAATATCCATCTATAAAAAGTCCGCAATATAAACTCAGATGGGCTATGAAGCCTATTAAAACTGCCAAGTTAAAAATAACAAAGCAATGCAAATAACGGATTGAAATTTTCTTAGTCATAAAATTTCCTATTGATGAATAAACTGATTTTAAAAAATTCATTTTATAATGATCTTTCTTTATCTATCAATAATTTATTTAATTTTTTTTTGAATTAATTATTAGAAAAAATCTTATCAAACTTGCAAGCTTATAATATATATATCTAAGATAGAACTACTTTTATATTAATCCATATACTTCTCTGATCATTAATTAATTTAAATTATTCTCTTTTTTATCTCATTATATATATCAATTAATCAAGCTAAAATATAATTTTGATAAATAAAAAGATATCACTTGAGAAAAAGCTGAGCTACATTACAGCTATTCAGAACAAAAATTTAAATTTAAATGTTTTCACAATATTAATATTATATGTTAATTTTAACCATAATTTTATGAGCCCTTTAATATTTAAAGAGTGAAATTGGATTTAATTTTCAAATTTAGGAGATATTCCTAACCATGTTGTTGTCTTATTATCAAAGACTTTTAAATAAAGAATAAGTGTAAAAAATCGGCTATTTTTCCTCCTCTTAGTTAAAAAAGATTGTTTATGTCAATTTTGAAAGCAGTTAAAAATACAATCCTTAATTATTATTTTTTGTTTGAATTATTTTTGATTGTAATCTACTTAATCTTTTGCAAAATTTTTAATTTCTTTCAATTGATTCCTTTTTGTTCTATCTCCTTAATTTTGAATCAGCTTTCTTAGGTAATTTAAAAAAGATATTTGTTAGTTTGAGAAAGAAATTCTGTTTAATTGCTTCTATCTCTAACTAAATTTATTTTAAATATTTCTTATTATTGAATACATTAAAAACTATTTGTTTCTTTTTTTATAATATACTTTCATTACATAATATTTATGAGATTTGTTGACAAATAAATAATAAACATTTATTAAAAAGAGCCTTGAAAGCTTGATTTTTTTTAGGATTAACCAAACATTTTCTTACTGCAGTAGGAAAGTTGATAGTAATCATAAAATATTATAGATTACACTATTTATTTTCTTAAATTAATAACTTTGATAACAAGAGAGAAACAAGATGGTTTAAACTTTAAAAAATTTTTAAATCCAATAAATTCTTTTTTAATAACTCGCAAATTATAAAACCAATATTTAGTTAACACAAATAAATATTTTTAAATATAATTATATCATTTTTATGGTTTTATTACTTAAATTTATTTTTATACTAAAGTTATCAAAATCATTCAATTTTTAAAATTGTTTTGATATATATCTTTGTCTGGATTTATTTTAAACTGCTTGAATGTTGCTTCTTATGAAAAATTAAATTTTTTGTAAAAAAAATTTAGAATTATCTTTAATTATTAAATCTTCTAACTATATCAATTAAAATAATAAGTTCATTTTACTTAAATAGATTTTTTTTTTTACAAAGAAATGCCAAAAAAAAAAATTATTTCGCAAAAAGAAAAATAATAAATAAAAAATAATTTTTTTAATACTTATTTATTATTAACTTTCATATTAAAAAAAAGAATTCATCCTGAAAAACTTTAAAAAGAGAAATCAAATTTTCAATCTTGTAAAATCCCCACAAAATGTTATATGCATTTGAGATATGATAAATTCTTAATTAAATTAAAATTTTCAATTTTTTCTATTAAGAAAACTATTCAATAGACACTATAAAAAATTTACCAAAGCAGAAAGCTACTCACTTCAGATAAGAAGTTTTAATCTCCAATTTTGTAATTTTTAAAAAGCTATTTTTACGCTTGCTATCAAGTATACATAAAAAAAGTATTCTCTATTAACATAATAATACATTATATTAAATAAACAACTAGAGGAGGATATTAATGATATTTTAGAAACTATAAATTCTAAATTAAAACGAAGGATAACTAATATTTCAATTTATTACTATTAGAATATTTATCAATAAATACTAAAAAAATTTATTTGAGTACAAAATCTTTCAAATTAGAGAGAAATCCTCAATTTTTAATTATTTATCTATCCTAAAAACAATTTTTCAGTTATACTTTTAAGAATATTCATACGAAATATTAATAACGCATTTTTTAAATTTAAAGTTCATTTTTTATTAATTATTTTATTTTTTATTATTATAAAATAAATTAATAAAATTATTAAAATTAAATCAAATTATTTTTTAAAAATATTATTTGCTAAAATGTTATTTGGTTTAAATAGGTTGATATTTTTTTTAAAACTTAAATTATTTTGAAATTTTAACATTTATTTAATCTTTTATCATCTAATTTTTCTAATGAGTGTATTTCATCACAGTTAATTTATAGGATGAAAATGTCAATTGAATTATTTAAAATTCTTGATAAATAAAAATTTAGATAAAACTGGCAATCAATAAATGCTTTATGAAATACGTAGACTGGAATGTTAAAAAATAATCAAAATAAATCTAATTATTATGTTTTTAAATATATATATATATATATATAGCAGAAGTTTAAATTTTTGCCTGAGCTTTTTGGGCAATAGAAAAATATTTATTTGCTTAAAGATTTTTTCAACCTAAGTCCAAGATTCAACTTAAATTAAAAAAGCTTCAATAGCAGTGGTGACAGGCAATTTTTTATTTATTTATATTTTAAGTTAATCCTTTTATCAACAAATTTTAATATCAGAGTTACTTTTTAAAAATTGAATACTAAGTAAAGTCTGTCTGATTTAGTTTAACTATGACATATACAGACAGACATTATATTTTTTCTTAAAATAAATTTTTTAATTCTAATTTAATTTGCAATAAGTAAGTTTTAATGTTAGATCTATTTTGAAAATAAATGGATTAATCGAATATCATGCTAAATAAATCTGATATAGCTTAACTATTATTTATTTAAATTTAAGATAATTTTTAGATGAAAAAGTTTTAACAATTGAGTTAATTAAAGAGATAAATGTATTTATTGAAGAATTAAATGTGAAATTTGATGTACTTTTGTTAACAAAAAAATATTAACATATTTTTTATTTTAAATTAATCTAATTTTTGATAAATAAAATCATTGAATATCATATCATGTATGTGAAATATTATGTAGTTTAAGTATTACTTTAATATACATTAAACTAATTTTATCTTATGACAAACAAATTATTAATTTAGAGCTAATCTACATATTTAAATACATTTATAAAATACTATCCAAACTTTTTTAGTTTAAATATATCAGAATATCATGGCTCATATTAGGAAATTTAATATGATTATTGTTAGCTTATCTGTTATGGTTAATTTTATTACTAGTCTAAGGATTAATCGAGTTATTTTTAGCAAGTTTATTAAGAAATTTAAATAAAGATAAAAGAAGCGTAAGAAATACAAAAAAATCCATATATAATAACTAATAATTGAAGTTAAAAAGCAAAAGGTTTTGGTATTACTAATATATGGCTTATTTAGTTGCATTTTGATGCTTATTCTACCATATTACAAAGCCTTGATATTACTTGAATGCACTAATTTTATATTATTTATTTATTTTATTATTATTAATTATTCTACAAGCTGTCACACGAATTATTTGAAAAGAAAATTTTAAGTTGATCTACAATTATTTTACCGGAAACAGGTTGATTATGCTAAATAAAATAATCTATTTTATGAATTAATATAATATAATTAACATTAATAAGAGTTAAAATAAGCTTACCGCAGAAAATTTATGAGTTTGTATCTATCTGTATGTAGAATAGAGTAGCCAAAATAGCACAGTTAAGTACAGAAACAGTAAAAAAATAAGCTAGTTGATACCTGTTTATTTTTTTCTGTTATAATGATATCTTTTGTCCAGTAAATATTAAAAAGAAAATGCTAATCAGAGGCAGTAAAATAGTTATTTAGAATATGTTTTTATTTTAAACCTCATTGATAAGGCAATAAGAAGATATGATAGAAGAAACTAGAAATATAGCATCAATAAGAAGAAAAGAGCGTAATCTTTATAGTAACTTACTGTATTATAGCTATTATTCAGCATTATTTTTAGCCAAAACAATCATTTTATCTACTACTCCAAAAATAAATTTTTTTTACACTCGGTTATGAAAAAATAAACTTGAATACTATTTGTTGATTTATTAATTATATTCATATTTATTCTTTAAAATTTTCAATTTAATAAATTTGTATAGAATTAAATTAATAATTATTTCATTTAATTGTTTAATTTTTGCCTGAATTTAGTAAAATCAGTGTAAAACTTTTAAACACCGGAATAAAAAATAAAAAGTCTAAATAAGGAGTGATTTGTATAATGTTCGATCTTTTGAGATAACTTAACTAAAGTAATCACTACTATGGCATATGCTAAATTTTTAAAGAAAAAAAACTCATTAATAATGTTTTTTTCATTTTAAAGAAATTGTTTTAACATATATGAATACTTTTATTGGTAGGCTTAATTGAGTGAGAATTAGTTTTAACATTTTTATATATATGATAAACTAATAAACAGATAGTAGATAAATATATTTAGCTGTAAATATCTCAATGATTAATGTCTTTTTTTGATTTATTGGGATCACTTATTTCTAAATACTTTTCTCAGATTATTTTTCAACTAAATACTAATAAATATTATTACAAATACTCAATTTTCTCAAAATTCTATTTGATTTTACTATTCTAAAAAATATTTATTTTTTTAGCTTATTATAAACATTCTTATTTTATATAAATTATTAGAAAGATATTTTCTATTCTAATTTTTATTGCACGTCCTAACAATTTTAGAGTGTAATATACAGAGACTACAGATAATTAAGCCTTCAATTTAGAATCATAGTCAAGAATATTACAGTTGATCACAAAATATTTTTATAATTTGGTGTTTTTTTCCTAATCAGTACCTTGAAAACAGCTACAATAATGATTTTAAGCAAAGATATTGAGCTAATTTACTATCATTTTACCTGATAAAAATTAGCTATGCTGAATTATGCAATCATTTTACAAATATCTTCTTAGAGAAAAACGATGAATTTAAAAAAAATTTTCTGCATAATCCTATAAAAATAAATTCAGTATCATAGCAGAAAAATGCCCCAAAAATAATAGAAATAAATATAAAAAGCTAAAATAAATGATCAAAAGTTAATATTAATCATTTCCTTGAAAAGTTGATATTTTATTTTTAAGAACTAAAAAGAAATAAAACATATTACAGAAGAAATGTGGTAAATTTTAAATTATAATCGCATTCAAAGGAAAGTATGAAAATATGACAGAAAATTATACAAAAGAGTTTAGTTTTTGTTTCAAGCATTTTACTTATTTTGTAATCCAATCTTGCTTGAGCTCAATTATCTCATAACTAAAGTGTGTATTAATTATATTATATATTTTTTTAAAGTATTATTTTTTAAATCATGAATTTAAACATATTGATTTTTAAACTAACCTTAAGCTCAGTATTTATTTTCTTACTATCTACATTATTTGTTTTTACTAATTTAACTATGAATGAAAAAATAGAACTCTAAAAAAAAATATATTTTAATGCAAAACATAGTTTAAAATTTTAAAAATAATTAAATTGCATAAAGTATGATCTAAATTTATAATCTATCACTTACTGTTTATTTCATATTTGATTTTTAATTTTTATAAAATTATCTTTTCAAAATTTAAAAATCAAATCATGTTCTTTATTATTCTGATAAACTTAAATTTAAATTTAAAGTTATTTTATTTACTATGAAAATATTAATTTTTAATTCTTAATTACTGTAGTTTTTGATCTTTCTCATAAATATTTTTTGTCTAGCCTCTATATTTTTAACTTATCAATTAGCAATGATTTAATTAATAGAATTTAGCTAATAATACTTATTATAATTTATTTATAGTTCATTATAATAGAAATATTTTGGTTAAAAAAAATTATTTTTTTTAACAAGATAAATGTGGAGTTTTTTGTAAATAATCTTGGAATTTAAAAGGTAAATAAACTTTGTAGAATTTTCAAAATTATAATCAAACAATGAGAGAAAAAATGAAGATATTTATTAAATTTATAGATACACTACTTATATAAGAAATCTGGGTGAAATATAACAAACTAATTTACAACACTTCTTTATTAAATTAACTAAAATATAAAGGAAATTTAAAAAACTAATTAATAAATAAGAAGAACATATTTTTTGATGTAAGATTGTTTATAATTTTATTCAGATTGTTAAATTATCTTGTTTTCATTTAATTTTTTGAATATCTATACCTTATTCATACAAAAAGAAAATGATTTTTCTTATTTTTAAAAAGCTAAAAACAAATCATTAATCTCTTTTATCAATTTATATTGTAAATGTTTAAGATTCATTCATTTATTTATTTTCAAATAATTCAAATTCAGTTTATTACTACTCTTAGTCTGTATTAGGTAATTTATATTATTTTTTCTCTAAAATGGTTGATTCTTTTTTATGATTTTGTTGGCATACTTATTTAAGGATAGGAATTATTAAAAGCAGATTCAATACTCCAATTATTTGCAGATATTTTAAAATATGATAAGCTTTTGGTAGAGAATAAACACTTAATTCATTCAGTTGTTAACATGTTTAAGAGTTTTCATGTTGCCTACAAAGCCTTCTTATTGTTTAAATACTTAAAAGCTAAATTAATTAAATGCATTCTTTACTATCCATATCTTCTAAGTTGCTACAAGAGTTATTAAAATTAAAGGTCTTCAGCTAGTATGCTATCATTTTGCCAGAAACAGGTTAGCTATGCTGAATTATATAGTCTTTTGTTATAAATTCTTTTAAGTAAAAAATAATAAACTTATATAAATGTTACTGCAATAAATTTATGAATTAATATCTTTTTCGATGTAGAAGAGTCCTCCAAAAACCATAGAAGCTAAAATAAAAACTCCGAATAAGTATATCAAACGTTATTTGAAATTATTATTCTGTTAATATGATACTTTTTATTTTAAGAGCGCTACTATTACTATACAGACCAAAGATATTAGTATAAAATGGAATATATTTATATCCGTAGCCACTTGTAGAAGGAAGCAAAAACATGCCATAGAAGAGGCAAGAAAAATTATAGTAGCGATAAGAAATTAGTTTTCGCTTTCTATAATTTTATTTATCCAAAGCTAATCTTATTCAATTTCATTTTAACTCATATTTAGACAATATTTATTATTTTATTGTTAAAGTTCTTATTATCTTTATTGTTTACACAAATGTTAAATGTAATCAAAATAAATTATTTTAGAAATAAGTATCATAATCATACTGGGGATATTTTTACTTATTTTTTATTTTAAAAATTTAAATTTTAAAAAATACTGCTTATCCATTCTGGCTAGATAAAATTTAAAATTTAATTTGTTATAGTTTCAAAATATTTATTGTGAATCTCATTTCTTAATATACTGTAACAAATAAATCATCTCAAAAGTAAGTCTATTGAATTACTATTAAAAACTTTAATTTATTTTGATTTACAGCTTTTGTAAATATTTTTATTTTTAAATAAACTTGAGGAAGGGTTGCTTAACATTTGAATGAGAAAATGGATTGTATTTTTAGATAGATTTATTTGTGGTATTTTTTAGTTTAAAACCAAATTACATATTTGCTAAATTTATTACAAATTTTGATACTATTTATATTTAATGCTTAATTCTTTCATTATTGTTGTTCTAAACAGTAATAGTTATAGTTAAAGTTAAAATAACAAATAAGAATTACATAGTATTTAAATTAATCAATGTTAAATTATCTTAAAATTTTAGAGCATCCAAAAAATGCTATATTAAAGGCAAAAAATAGTTATAAAACATGATAATAAATTGCTTACTTTTATAATTTTCTGTTCAAGAAAATTATACAAAAATAAGGGTGATAATTTGTGGCAAAAAATAGCTACTTCAACTGAGTTTTTTATATATTTTATATAAAGCAAAAATAAATAATAATAGTAGAATTAAGATTTATTACATCAAATTAGAAAATTGTGCATTTAAAATGTATACGAAATTGTAATTATTATATTTTGTAATATTTGAAATCACAATAACCATTTAAAATTTTTTTACACTCTTATTTATGATTGATTTATTAGTAACATTAGTCCTTAAAAAATAGATTAATTTTTTTTTATACTTAAATTGTATTAGTCAATATTTTTATTTCAACTATCGGAGATGAATTTTTAGAATACAAGAAATGAACTTTTAATTATGAAAATGTTTATGAATTATTTAAACTTAGGCTTTTTCTTGAATAAATAAATATTTTATTCAAAAAAACAATCAATAATTAATTATTTCAAAAAATATAAAATTATGAATGAAATTTAATTTTTATTTTAAAGAAAATACTATTAATTCATATTTACAATTCTGAGAATTATTTTAAAACTTTATTTATTTTATTATACAGAAATGGTTTTCACATAAATTTACTTACTTTTTTCAAACATAAAAAGAAAGATTGTTTGAAAATTTTTTCTAATTAATATCTATTTCATTAATAAATTTTAGATAATACTATTGGCTGTACCACAAATTCAGATTAATTTTCAACTGATTTGGGTTAATAACATAATTCATAGTTAGCTTAATCTAAATTTTTTGATTTTTGTTTTAAAATACCCGGTTCTTATTTAAGATGTGATTGGTACGCTTATCTAATGATATAAATAATAACAATTATATTTAAAAATCCTATTAAGATTACCCACTATAAAATTGTGTAAGTTAAGGAAAAAGGAATAATAATCAAGCTGTCAATTTAATAGCATTCTTAAGAATTTTACATTAAATTACAAACTCTACGAATTATTTAGTTGCTTAGGTGAAATAATTAATTTTTTTCTTCTTCCTAATTGATTCCTTTAAAACTGTAACAAGAATTATTTTAAGCTAATATGTTGAGCTGATCCACTATAATTGTACCAGAAACAGGACTACTATGCTGAATTATGTAATCTTTTTAAAAAAATGCCTCTAAATAGAAAAATAATGAGTTTATAAAAAATTTACTGCAGAACACTTATGAGCTGATATCAACCTAATAGTAGAAGAGTACTCCCAAAATGGTAGAAAGCAACATAAAGACTTCAAATAAATATGGGAAAATTTACTTATTATTGTCTCTTTTTAATGCTTATATTTTATATTTTGAGAGTTAAATAGATATCAAACACATCACAGATAGTGAAATCAAATGTACCATATTTATATCTTTTTTCACTAGCTTAAAAAAGCATAAAGATATAATAGAACATGTGATAAAAAATGTAGCTAAAATTTGGAATTAGTTTAAATTTTCTATTAATTTAGTCCTCCATACTTGTTTTACATCAGTATTTACAAATCCCATCATTTTTGTTTGTAAATAAATTATTTTGTTTTTTTAAGCTTGCTAATTATTTTTATTTTGCATTTAAGTAAATTATATTTTGAAGGTTTATATTTCTTTTATCATTTGATTTTAATTTCTCTTATTATTTATTTTTAGATTTGCTATACTCTTAATTTTAATTACTGCTATATCAATGAAAATAAAGAAAATCAATAATTTTAATTGAAATCCCAAATTCAAATATTAAATAGCTTAAAATTTAATCTACATTTTTATCTTTTCTCTTATCTTTATGTGATTGTTTAAAAATATCTACTTTCATAATTTAAATTTTAATTCAATAGCTTTTTCATTCTGATTAGTGTTTATTTAAATTTTAAATTAATCTAAGCTAAGATCAAATTTACACTTTTATTAATTTCAAAAATGTTTGTGTTACATCTTTTGTTATGTGTATCTATTTTAATTTTATCTAAAAAAAGAAATTTTAATTCACACAAAAATACTATTTAATTTTCAAAAAAAGCGCTTATACATTTCTGACATAATTACAAAAAATGAATATTTTTATCTATATCTTTCCAAGTAAAATCACTTTTAAAAAAAAGTAAAAATATAAATACTTTTTGAATTTTAAAGTACGATATTTTAGTATATTTTCATTAATTAAAATAGCATAAAACAGATAAAAATAAAGGAAAATATTATATTTTTAAATTTATACATTTATTATTATAAAATTTGGCTTAAAATTTGTTATTAGTATTCTTATTCATAAAAAATTTACTTAAATACTCAATATAATTGGCAAAATATAATTTAAGAATTAGATAAAAAATATATATTTTTTATTTTAGATTGATTAAAATTTGATAAATACTATTTTTTTAAATGATATTTTATTTTAAACAATTAAAATAAAGTTAAGTATTTTTTTTAAAACTCCAAAGATAAGTGAACACATTTTAATTTATATTTAAACAAATAAACATAAAATTCTTACATTGTTAATTATAATATCCGTTATTTAATTATTTTACGGTATTAATTACCCTTCTCAAATCTAAACATGCTTTTCATCTTAAAACAAAAAAATTTTAATTTAATTAATTTATTGTTATTACTATATTTATTTACAGTTTTTGAAAATACAAAAAATTCATATTAATATTTGGAATAAGATGAAAACTTTTTTACTTTTAAGTTATCTTATTTTGATATTTTGAATATTAAAATAAAAATTTATTAAAATTAGAAATAAATACAAATCGAAAAAACATCTAAGAATATCAGACTTAGTTAGAGAATACTGCAATAAATTAAGATATTGAATAAATTTATTAACTCAAAAAGTAGTTCATCATTTTTTTCTTTAATAATGATTATTGTTCTTATATTAATTGAAATCAAGATAAAAACGCAAAATTTATTATAAACTCTTAAATATCACTAAAAAATCATTATATTTAACTAAAAATATTTTTAAAGTATATTTGATATAATTTAATATTCATAATCCATTATTAAATATAGTAAACTAGATTTTGTTATATTTAAATGCCTTGATTAGATTTGTTTCAAATTAAAAAAAGCAAAAATTTTATATGAAAATAAATGGAATAATACTTATTAATAAATATCATAAATATAATATCCTATCTCTACAAAGAGTATTACAAGATTTCGAATGAAATTTTAATTTTTTTTAAATTTTTGTGGTTTTCATTTATTTTAAAATCATTTTCTTATTTATTTTATCATTCTAATTTATTTTTTATAAAAAGACAAATATTTTTAGAACACTTTCAAGGTAATATGCTAGTATTAATAAAAATACTTGAAATACATATTTTATATATGAATTACTAAATTAAGAAAATTATGTAAGATTAATAAATAGCTTTTAATAATACTTTTATAAAAGAAATTATTGTATAATAAATTAAAAAAAATTTTTAATTAATGATGTTTTTATTAAAGATATTTATATCAGTAATAATAATTTAAATAATTATTTAGTAGTAATTAAGAAAAATTTTATCGTTTAGCAAATTAAAGTTGAGAGCTTGCTTTTTCTTTGCACTGAAGTTCATTTTATACAGACAAAAATAAAATAATCAATATACCAAATTCGAATATATAAAATAAAAGCTTACAATTTTTAAATTCATTTAAACAACTATTGTGTTGATAACTTGAAATGAATATAACAGGAAGTGATTAATCAAAAGTTATAATAAAAACTGATCCATTTATACTCAATTAATCTATAAAATTTTTAGATTTCTAGAATATTAAGTAGTTTATGAAGTTAAATCGAAACATTTTTTTTTTTTAATTTACAAAGTAACTTAAGAGAATTGAGAATTGGTAAATATTGCTGAATTAATAATTTTATATATAGATGGATTATATGAAGAAAAAATATGTAAGTCTAATTAATTATATATAGCTAAATTTATTAAAGAAATCATACTAATTAAATATATTTACAAGTGTAATAAATAATAAAGAAAGTTTTTTTTAAATTGTTATGTTTTTTATTTATGATTTTTATATATCAGTCAGTAGTAATAGTTTAAATAAGGATTGAGTAATAAGTTTGTTATAGTTTATGGCTGATCAAAATAAAGTTAATGACTTGCATTTTCTATGTACCTAAAAGTACTTTTTAATTTTTTTGAGAGACGAATACAGCCTGTTGAATCCATCCAATCTGAATCTCCAAAGTAAAAGTGAACAGTTTAATTAATTTTATTTAGATTTTCTTCAAATTATTGTTCTATTGATAGCTTGGCCTGGATAAAAGGAAATGTGATTAAACCGTGAATAAAATGGTCTGTAGATTCAGGTAATTAGTATAAAATATTAAAGTAATTTTGCCATAATGTCATTTCTGCTTTGTTATTTGTATGAATTTTTTTATTGAGAGCTTTACCGATAATAAATTTGGAAGGCACAAACCATTTTCTAGTTAAATCTTAAATTGTAGTCTTAGTGTTATGTTATTTTCTTACATATTTAAGAATCATTTTTTGTAAAAAAGGCTAGTTATTTGCATATCTTTAAAAGTCGTTTTCATCAATTAAATTTTCAAAGGGATTTGTTTAAGTACCAGCCATTGGTGAAAGTAAAAATAACTCAGTTACTTATTCAGAATATTTAACTGTATAGTTTGCTGAGACATATCCACCGAAGGAGTGTCCAACTAATACAAATTATTCCAAGGAAAGCTATATTCTCCATTAGTTTATTGATTCTACAAAAAAGTCTATTATTTCCCTTGTATCGTTATCAACATTAAAGCTTTATCTATCAGAAAGACCCATGCCAATAATATCTATGGCAAATACATGGTATTTTTCACTTAATTATTTGAGTATTTGATAATAAGTAACAGCGCTACCACCATACCCATGGACGAGTACCATAACTTCTTGATTTTATTTTCCACACTCCAATGTATGGATAAATGTTTCTGTATTTCTAAAGTTAAAGTAAACATCTTTAATTTCGATCGATTCGCCTACAACGAGTCCAGAGTATTAATTCAAAATTTAGCTTTCAAATTTCAAAGCCTATTGATATGCCTTGCTAGATTTTATATTTTTCTAGCTCTCATCTTAAGGTTTTTGATGTTAAAAGAAATAATTTATTAATTTCATCAAAAATTTATGCTGTTTGTTAGTGTAGGTTAATAATTTTTGTGGGAAATATTTTGATAATTGTTTTTAGTTTAATTTAAATTAATTATAAGCAAAATTAAATGTCCTCATTTAGTTTAAAATTCAAAGTAGTAATAGAAAGAAACCCAAAAATAGAAGAAAAAAAAATTAAAGACTTTGATTAATGCTAATGAATAAAAAATAAATAAATTGAAGTAGAAAAAAAGAGAAAAATTAAAATTAAAATAACATAATATTATGATAACATTTTCTATTTTCTAAACTAAAATTTTTTAAAATAGAAAAAATAAAAGTAAGAAGATTATTTGCTTCTACTACAAATAAGTATTTCAGAACTTTGTTGCGAGGTTAAAATTTTTTGATAATATGTAAAAAAAATCCTCCATAAACAAAAATATTACCAAAACTACCAAATAAACCTAAGAAAAAGTTAATTCCTATTACCTCAAATTAAATAGATTTATTTTTACTTTTATATTTAATATATTTTTAAGATGATTGACAACTATTTCAATAATGTTAAATAAAAATTTGCTTTTCTAAAACCTTAGACAATAAATGCTGAATTACTTAATTTTTAAATATTCGATTGATTTTAATTAGTTATTTCTTTAGGTTTTTTAATAATTAAAAGTAATCAATTTGTTTTATTAAATTTTTTTCTCAAGATCAAAATAGAAAAAATTAATAATTTTTGCTATTCCTTTACAGATTAAAATTTTTTACTACCAATTAATAATTAATATCATAAATATTTGATTGAAAAAATTTTAAATATATCCTAAACTTACTTTTGAAGGTGAAAAATAAATAGATAACACTTTTTAATAAAATGAGCAAATATATTTTTCTTTAAAAAGTAATTTTACAAAACTAATTCAATAATTAATTTTATTTTATTTAAAGATTTACTTTTAATTGAATATGTTAAAACATAAATCTTTAGTAAAAAATAAATAAATATCAAGTCTTTTTAATTTATTAAAAAACTTAAAACACAAAAATATTTTTAATAAAAAAATAAACCATTACTTTTATTGCATAATTGAAAAAGTTTTTTTGTAAAATCTGTTCAATTATATGGAAAATTGTTTCTTTTTAATTAACTCTATTTATTTTAATCAAAAATTATTCTTAAATATTTTTAAATTTATTATTTCTAGGTGTAAAACAAGAACAATTTCATTTCAAAAATATAGAGATATTTGAATTTATCACTGATAAAGTACTTTTATCAAATCTGATTAATTATGTGGAATTCCTTTACAATAATCTCTGTTTTTTAAATTAAAAATCTACTTAAATGTCTTAAATTTATTTGAAAAGGTGAAAAGTCAAAACATTTTATTATGTTCATTCTGTAATTTTTTCACTTGAATTATCTCATGTTAAATTATTTAATTACTTTGTGATTGCTACTAAATATTAGAGTCAGTATTTATATCCATTTTATTTACTTTTGGTACTTAAATTCTTCTTTTATTAAAGTAAACTAATATTTGGTTTCATTATTAAAAAGTACTTTTTTAGAATCTGATTAATTTTATGGAATATTATTTCTTCAACAACTAACACTATTTTTTTAAATTTAATAATATATAAAGTTAAAAAATTTTAAATAAAATGTATCAAAATATTTACTTAAAAATGTATTTTTTATTAAAAATTTAAAAAATAAAAATTTTATTTTGTTTTAGATATATTTTGTATTTTTAATTATTATTTGCCAAATTAAAATAATTGATTTAATTTTAAGTGAAGCATATTCATTCATAAATTATTCGATCTATAATAATCTTTCTAGTATGTAGAAGACAAGACTAAACAAAAAACAAATCTGGTTTAAAATTTTTACTAGTTTCGAACAAGTTTCGCAATTTTACAAATTTTATATAAATTTTGATTGATTAATCGATCCTCGTCTTTACTAATCCTATCAAAATTGAGTGTTTATTAGTATATTTGATTTTTGGTTATTTTATTAAAAGATACTTTATTAAAAGAAACAATCATTTATTTAATGAGAAAGAGTATAGCAAATTAATAGGAAAAGAAATGCAGCAATTGTCACCCAAGAGATGAAAAAACTGCTTTAATGTATTTTTAAAACTATTATTCTAGAGACACTAGGATTTAATGAAAAAATTATTTTAGTTAAAAGGAAATTATGAAACATAAATTAGAAAACGATACATTAGTATCAAAATTGAAATAGCTTTCTGAAGAATCTAAGAAGATAATAGATGCTATAGTTATACCCAAAATGGCCAAACCATCTAATTAAGAATAATAAGAAGGTAATTCAATTATTTATTTATGTCATTAGCCATTTTATTTACCAGAATCTGACTAAAAGTGATTTTTAATAATCTAATAATGCAATTATAAAGAGGCATCTTTTATTATTAATTATAGGAGTTGTCAAAAAGGAACTCGAAAATGCAAAAAAGTAAATGGAATTTTACGAAAAAAGAATTAAATAAATGGAGAAAGTACAAGAAAATCAATCTTTCGATGCGTAAAAACAGACTTAGCTTTAACAAATTTAAACTACTCAAATTTATAACTGTATTATTTAATAATTTACATTAATTTTTTATTAAAATTGAAATTCTAGCTATACAAAGACAGTAGAAGATCTCAAATAACTTGAAAGTGATATTGATAAAGCAAAAGCTAAGAATTAAGAGTTAAAAAGTAAATAAAGAGAATAAGAAAAATTATTGTCAAGTGACTAACCTGTTACTAGTAGAAATGAAATGAGAAAAGAAATTGAACTACTAATGAGTAAGCTAAATTATGAATAGAAAGTTCTTGAAAAAAAGAAGGAAAACAGAGATAAGCTCATAAAAAAAATAGATGAAACTGAAGCTAAATATAAAGAACTGTGTTAAAAAAATAATATTACTCCTATTTAAAGACCAGATTTAACTGTTAGTCCTTAAGAATTAGAAATTCCCAAACCTAAGCTTAGAAATATTTCTAAATCAAAATCAGATTATAACGTATTAAAATCTCCTAAAAAAAACGTAACTAAACACTAAGTAAGAAGTTTTGTTTAATTTTTTTTTATTATTTAAAGGTTAAAGAAAATGCTCTTCCTTAAGAGCTTTAAAAACCTATCCGTATTTCAGAATCTATGATACTTTAAAGCAAATAAAATGTAAGAAGAATATCTAATAGTATAAAGTCTTTTGAGAAAACTCATTTACAAAGATTAACTGAATTATAACTCTAAGAAAAATAGATATCAGCCTAAAAAGCAGAGGCTGAAAAGGACTTAGAAACAGTCTAGCAAGTAAATTCCCATTATATCTGAAAATATAATATACTGATTTTATAAAAATATAGGAATGCTTGAAGGCTCATTAAGTCTTGAAAGAATTGTAAAGATTACCTAGAGATTCTGTTATTGAATCTTCAAAGATTCAATCTTTAATTACAGAAGTTTCCCCTATTGAAGTATGATAAATAGCACATTTATTCTCGTAATAAAATATTGATTAAATATAAATTAGGATGCTTTGTCTTTAGCAAATAGTAGTAAAGCTCTCTCAACAAAAAATAAATTCAGAAAAGAGGTGCAAGGAATTAAAGTTTTGACAGAGCAAACAATATAGTGGAGAGACTTTGAAATATTGCCAGATGATAAATTATATAAAATAAATAATTTGAAAATATATTTTAAAGATCATTATTTAGTAAGAATTGAAACAGAATACAAACTCTTAAACGGTGATTTGATGTAATCTGTACAACCACCTAATTCAGATGATATACTTAACGAAAGAGATATAAAAAGTATAGACATTAAGTTCTCTAGAACTGAGTACATATAAGAAATTTCTGGGTTTTATGACTCTACACACATTACTCTTTTGAAGATTAGAACATCTTAATTCAAAGAATATCTTGCTGGAGACTAGAAGATGAATTACAAATAGAAATAATTTAAATTTAATATTTTACCAGCAGAAAAGCCAATAAATTTCTTTGGAAACTTTGACTCCATCAAAAATTGTAAATTTTATTCGAAAAAAAAAAAACATCTATTTTAATAAATTCTTAATTCAGAAAATAAGAAAGTCTTAGTTTAATTGGGAGCTGAAATAATGAAAAAAGATATTTTCACAGATAACTCAAGATCAATTTCTACTTTAAAAGCAGCTAATTTTTCTTAACAAGTAGAGCATCATAATAGAAAAATTAAAGATGATTAAGAAGTAGTGTTCTGATTATATTTATTTATTAACCATTTTAATTAAAAAAGTAAAAAGTAAAGTATTGTCTATATTTTAACTCATATCAAATATGTTTGTTTTATTAAATATTTTTTTCATTTTATTCTTTCATAAAATATTTCTCATAATTAAATCACATAATAGAAAATTTTAATTAACTATTTAAAGTAATTGTATTGTATTTATTTATTGAAGCTTACAATTTTTATCCTTTTTATACTATATGTTCTTAAAAGAAAACATACTCATTTTATAGTATAAATTTTATTAAATATTAATTATTTTTAAACTAATAATAAATGGTTTATTTAATCTTATTTAAATAATAAAAAAATTTATATATATAGGTGAAATCCGAAGATTTCTGTTAGCACTTATTACATATATTATTATTTTATTTATATAAACTTTAATTTTTTAAGTAAAGATGATTTTTAAAAAAATGTTTAATTTACTTTTTAGTTGAAAAATGATTAATTAAAACTGATTGGTCAACAAAGAAACAAGTAAAAGCAATTATTTAATATTAAAATCCAAAAAAAATATTTTCATTATAAATTTCTAACTACACCTTTTAATTCAAATTACCCATAAGATAAATCTGGTAGTTATGTTAGCTACTTTAATTGTTATATTTTTTATTGTGACTCTGATTGTTGTTATTGTTCCTCACCAATTTATTCATTTTATGTTTAATTGCTGCTCTCTTTTTCATTCTCTTACTATTACTTTTTTAATAAATTTTGCTATTCTTCTTTTTGGTTTTGCAATAGTTTTCTCTATTCCTACTATTATTTTTAAGATAATTTTTGCTATTCCTCTGATTATCTGGAAAACATTTTATGTTATCTATCAGCTTAGTCTGCATTCAATTTTTATTATTCTTCATATTATTTATTCTAAAGAATTTGATTTTCTTACTCTTATTTTAATTTAAATTGTTACTTTGAATCTTCATCAGTTTATTTTGATTAAAATCTCTGTCCTTCATCGATTTGTTTATTTTTTAGTTTTTCTTATTCTTCTGATTATTTAGATTTGAGTTTTTTTTACTCTTCTTCCATTTACTATTAAAGTTTTTACCATTCATCTTATTATTTTGTTGATAATTATTATTACTCTTCTTTTTATTAAAATACTAAATTTTACCAATTATCATATTCTTTTAATTATTATTTTTTCCATTCCTCATATTATTTCTCTAAATTCTACTTTTTATTTCCTTAATTTTTATGTTTTTTACTATCTTATTTTTCATTTTTTTATTTTTAATCTTTTGTATTTTCTTATTCTTATTTTTCTGAACTAACTTTTGAAGATTGATGCTGTTTTTTCCTCTCTTTGTAAGCTGTGTATATGTCGGGAATAATATCAATCATATCTTTTAGCAGATAAATTCCAGTAATAACTATTGTTATTATGTAATTAGATTTGAATATCGATTCTATGTAATCTAATTACTGTTAACATTGCTATTAAAACAAATTTGTAGAAGGATGATTATTTATTAAAATAGTAAATTTCAAAGCATAATCTAAAGCAAAGGCTAATGTGACTACTGACATGATAAAAGATAAAGATTTAGATAATAAACTCATAATAGTATTCAAAACATTCCATATAGCTATTCTATATTTATCATTTCTCATTAAATTAATGTGCTAAAAGTAACCATAAATTATACCAAAGACATAAAAAACACTAGATGCTGCTGTGTTTATAATAAAGGAAGCAGAAAATAAAAATTATTAGAATGTAACATCATCTATTATGCTTTAGAAAATTAAAATTTTGTATCTATCATTAATATTCCATGGTTCGTATGGCCTTTTATAAAGTTTATAAACCTCTGTAGAAGTTGCTAGTTACATCCCAGATAATTAACTCAGTAAATTGTAATCTGAAGTACTAAATTCTGTAAGATAAAGCTAATTAACACCAATTGAATATGCTGAGCTAAATCTAGGATCAGTATTACTGCAAGGCTTTCTTTAATTCTTAGACAGTGGATAATCTAAGCGAATTTAATCTATATTTTATTAATTATAACTATCAATACAAACCCCTGCTCCTGCTGTAAAGACGAATTAAGATAAAGGAAGATTATTGGCTTTTGCTCCTAACTTATCAAAGTATATGTATTGGTTACTGCTGATTTAGATTTATCCCCAATTAGGATCGCTTGCGTAGGGCTGCTAAATGCCACTTGTGAAGATTATGTCATAAATAGGACATGCGTCACTCAAACCAACACAAATAATAGTTTCTGGTTTAGAAGGATTTCCACAAGTTTTTTGTAAGCTTGAGCATGATCCGCTTGATAAAGGCCCTACATTAAAGAAATTGAGTAGAGATCTTTTTGCACAAAGAGTTAATTTTTCTGCCCCATTAGTAAATAGATATTAAAATTCAAACGGATTCCATGAAGGAACCTAATTACATTAACAATTCTGATAGTCACTGCTGATAACTCCACTTGTAGAGTAGCAATCACATCCTTGGTTTAATCCAGACCAAGTATATTGGATGATATTTGTTTCGTCGATTGAGCATTATTGCTTCACTGTAAAATCTGTATAGAAATGAGAATTGTAGTTATCACCCAAAGCTTGAATTTGATTTGAGTGATTTTACCAATCTGATTAAGTTACCTTAGTTAAGCTTATACTTATTGCCATAGGTAATAGCTAGGCAACTAAAAAAGATGCTATTCTCTTCACAGGAGGGATGCTTTCCCACCAATCGTTGAACTATTATTTCTTCTCCTTACATTTTTAAATGCATCCAGAGTTTATCTTTTTAACATTTTCTCTATTTTCTTCTTTATCTGAATTATGAGTTTCTGCATTACGGTGCTGCAAGCTTTTGTATTCACTATGATTTACTTACTAATACTGTTCTTCTTTCTTTGTATTTTAGGATGAATCATCATCACTCATGATTATTATTATGAACTTTCTTTTTCTTTTAATTATTTTTCTTTATTATTTTTATTTAAAAGTTACATACAATCATTTAATCGTATAGTCATACTTTAAAAGACTCAAAAATTAGAAAGATTTATCTAAATATATTTCGAAATTGTGGCTATAGTATAATCTGAAGAATTTAATAATTGTATTTTTGAGTATCTATTTTTTCTAGCGATTCAAAATAACAATTTATAAAGTATCATATCTGTAACAAATACTAAGTTGCAAATGAATTTATTTTCTTAAATACTTAAATCTATAAATTTTATTAATAAAATAAACATCCAAAATATGCGTTTTTTTAATTATTTTCTATTAATTGTAGGATCTGTTTAGTAAATTGAGAATAAAAATAGAAGAGTAAAATGTAAATTTGTATTCTTATGTATTACGCCACTAATTATCATTAGATTAATTATTTTGAGTGACATCATAATAATATTTGAATTAATTATTCATTAATCATAACATCATTTTATTTTAAGTGAATTCTAGGATGATATTAATTAATTTGCGTTAGAGAATTTGAATCTTAAAAGTGTAATTATATATTAATTTAAGAGTAAAGACTTGAAACAGTCAGTTTACAAAACTTATTTGTAAAATGTTAAAATAAATTCGATGACCTTATAAAAATATTTAGAATTTTGCTAACTCTGCAAATAAATATTAAATATGTAAAAATAATTCATCTAATAAGATTTCAACAAATTCTAATTTTTGGTTCAAAAAATATTAATTAGATTTTTTTCATAATTATTAAAAATACTATAGTGAAAGTGCTATCAATTTATAAAATCTTATAATTTTTTGTTTAAATTCTCTTGTACTTACAAATAAATGAATTTTTTTTACTAGTAAATTTCATGATAACTAATTTACGATCTTAATTATATTTTAAAATTAATTTCTAAGAATATGACAAAATTCCTCAATTAATACATTATAAATTTTAATGTTTTTTATTTTTCTTGCTGCATCTTTTGGTTTTTTTAACTATGCTTATAAACATTTATAAGTATTTTGTAGAAAGTTGGAGAGCAAATAAAAAAATATTGTTTATATTTAAAGAGTTTACTTTTATTTGAGTAACATAAACATAATAATTTGTTAATTTGTCAATTAATAAATTTTAGTTAAAAGAATAGTTATAGTCAAAATTTTCAATTATTTTTAAAACTTTTTAAAAAAAAAATAAACAAATATTTTGAATATTATGAAAAATCTTTTATAAATTAAATATGTTTAATTTTATTTATGTTGATATGTGAAATTGATACAGAGAGAAATTAATCTTTTATTTATTATTTTAAAGAAATAATATATTTTTTTAATTTTGAATATAGAATAAATTATAAATTAATGAAATAATTTAAAAATGAGAATTTGACTTTAAAGAGAATATTATATGTATTTATATATGTAAATAAATTAATTTTAAATAACAAATTTAGTTAATAAGATAAAAGTTTTATTATTAAATATAAAGTAAGTCAAATAATTTTTTAAATTGGAATTGTTTTGTTAAATATCAAAGAAAACCTGCATTTTTAAAATGATTTCTTAAAGCAAGTTCTTCAATTTTGGAGTAGGGATCTACATGCCCACATTAAACCATTAGTAGATTACCTACTAGAGTTTATATTTTTTGTTAAAGAAATCTTTCTTCTGCTTAATTAAGTTTTTCTTACTCAAAATTTCTTTAATAAATTCCACTATTTAATACAATAGCATCAATTGTTGCATTATTACTTTTAGCATCACTATTAGGTGATTTATAACTATCTTTAGCAGTAAAAAATTAGCTTGATTGTTTCTATTAAATTAATAATTTAGATTAGTTTGACATTATTAGGTAAATAATATTTACCAAGCTTTAGAGAATGGCTTCAAACCCTGTTTTTAACACTAATAGATCCTGCTTTAACTAAAAAAATAATTGTTTTTTAATGATTTAACATAAAATAAATGTAAAATCTTACGCATTTTTCAAAATTTGTTTAGTTCTACTATAAATTTATTGTGCTAATTAATTAATTTATTTTATTTATGAGCTATGATGTTTTCACCTTTAAATTAATTTATTTTATTAATTATTAAAGAATTGTTAATTTTACTTTAGCGTATCTATGGTGATCTATTATTGATGGATTTTCAGCTACTGTTTGGCTCACTGGAGGATATGATCCCCAAACAAATAAATTTAATATGAAAGTCTAATTTATTTTTATTTTTTTTATTAATAAATTTTTTTATGATTTACATTAAAAGAATAATTGATTTTTGGTACTTAGAATTTTAGAAAGTTGCCTGAGACTATGCAATCAAGAAGTGATAGCCCACTTGAATCATATTAATCAAGAAGCGTGTATATACCTCTAATAGCTTGTTTGATTTATTCTATTTCTAAATCGTTGTTTGGCAAAGAATAGTTGTACTTTATTACTTTTATGCTGAGTTCGTATTACTTTTAAGTAATTGTTGTGTTGTTTTGTGTTTACTAAGGATGAGAAGTTTCAATTCTTGAAGGACTGCATTAATCCACAATAATCTTAATATCTTATGAATCAAGCTTTTTTAACATCGAAATAGATTGATTTATGAAAGTATGCTGATTTGAATCAATGTTTTCTAGTATATAATCACCACTACTTATCAATTAAGTGTCATTTAATATATATGATTCATCTATATCATAAATTATATTGCAAGTTGAAACTTTGTTTTTTTTATTCTTATTTAAAATTTTAAGAGGAATGTTTTTTTCTTGGTCATTTTACTACTGTAAAATTTTCAATTACTAATTTTATTTATTGATAACTTTTTTAATTCCAAGCAAAATATGCAATAATGCTTTAAATAACTTTTTTTGCATAGGTAGAGGAATGAATAAGCTTGTTGATTAATCTAAAATATTATTTGATGTGCAAGTTCTTTTCCAGAATCCTTTAAAATTTTTAAACATACTGTAATCATTTTATTAATAATAAGAAATCTTATTTTATGCAAGGAAAATATTTTAAGCAATTGTTTTAGATACTCCATTCATCATAGAAGACATATAACCTATTGCTTCATCGTTTGGATCATATGAAATAGCCTTATAGCAGTTAGCATTTACATAATTAAAAGGTGACCACAAATCATAATTTGTTAGAAATCTGATAACAAATTTAAAAACTCTGAACATAGTGAAATAAGCAATATCAGATATGCAAGAAAACGATCTATCTACGTATAAAAAATCAACTTTTCTGTGAGCCCCCAAATGAGCAGCTACTAATCCCCCTAAACTAGTTCCGTATACTCCGATTTTTGAAATTTTTTCAACATCTTTTACATAATCATAAACTGACTCAACATCTTTGCAAACATTCTTTTAATATTTGAACAAATTATTTTAAAAATTCTCCCTTACTTAATAAGCTTACTTAAATAGATGGGGAACCTGTGGAATATCCATAACCTCTATAACTCCAAAAAACAATATTTATTTCATAATCTTAGACTACTTATTGAGTCCAATCATCCTTTAATTAAAAAGTATAAAATTAATAATTAACTCATTCTTACTAAAAAATTATTTTACAATAAAATAGTTAAATTCATACAATCCAGCATTTCCATTGCAATATATCAAGGTTGGAGATTACATATCCTATTCCAAAACAGTATTTTAATTGTTTATCATTTGTGAAAAGTGCTTCCGACTATAAACTACTAAGCTATAAAACATAATTTTTATTCAGTTTGAATGTAAGTAAATAAATTTTACCCATGAATCATATTATTATCTTAACCTTTTATTTGAAATCTTTTTATATTATTTTGAATAGAAAACTCAGCTAATGCCTTTTATATTTATATTTATAATTTAATTAATGTTTTTCTTATTCCATAAATTTTTTTGCTTATTTCAAAAACTTTTCCTCTCAAAAAATACCTAATAAACCTACTAACTAATCAGGGTTTTTAGTTTTATTTAATAAGCATCTAGAATAATTTAAATAAATGTTTACAAATTCTATCGAACCTAATGCCTTTTCAGTTTAATTTTTGTATTTCTTTTTCAGTTTGCTATCCTGATTTTCTATTTACTCTAATAAGGTCTATAAAATATTAATAGATAAATGTGTGGAATTTAATAACGTCTTTAACAATTTACTTTTATTTGGCTGGTAATCAAACAAAAATCATTAAATTTTTAACTATCTTCAATCTTTAGAGTTTCATCTAAATTATTTAATTTTTCAAAGATCAAACAAAATATTCTCATTTAAAACAAAGTATTTAAATAAAAGATACAAATTATTTTAATGAATGAAAAAAATTCTTGTCCTATTTTATTTTATTTAATTTAATAAGTTAGCTAATTTACATGTGGATTTTATAGCATCTAGGTCTTTTGAATTACATATTATGTTCGAAATAGAAAACGTAAATGTTTCATCCTAAACAGAAGTGTTTTCTAGTCCTTTCAAAAATAAATCAAATAATCTTTTGATTTCTATTTGCAAATCAGTTAGCTTTTGACTTTATTCTAATTTATTTAATGCCTAAAGTGCTTAGTCAATATGCAATTTAGCTTATTTAAGGTCTGGCTAATTTAGATGTAATAATTTTGTGATTGATTCTTCTTTTTTTAAGCATTTTAAAAGGATTTGAATAAGATCAAGTCGATAAACAATAGGGCGAATTCTTGTATAGCAAAATTTTTCTTCTAAAGAAGCACGGTGGTAACAAAACTGACCAGGAAAAAGTATATAATATGTTGCTTTGCGTAGTAGAAATAATATTATAGCAATTAATATCTAAAATTAGTTAGCAAAAAAATATAAGTTTATGAAAATGTAGATAAAATAAATAAACTTTTACTATGGTTGATGCATAAACAGGTAAAAATAATGAGCATAATAAGTAATATGCAGCAATAATTGCTGTAATAAGGCATATGATAAATCCTATTATTAGATAAGTAAATATAATTCTAAATAAATGAACGCCTTTTTAACAGTTTTATTCTTGTTCTATTTCTTTAGATTACTGTAGCTAACTTTGCTACTGTGGTTCTACTATTTAATCGCTTGCTTTTTACATGAATAAGTATATTTCTTTATTAATTTATTTTTTTCTAAAGAATTTAACAAAAAAAAATTAGATTTAAGATTTTGAAAAACCTTCAGTTTATTTAATAATCCATTAAAAGAAGTGATCTTTAGATCTTTTATATCATTAAAAACAGTATGATAATCTTTCATTATAAAAGCTTATTTTATTACTATACTCTTTAAATTATTTTAACCATTTATAAGAAATAATCTTTTCATTGAGTTTTACTAAAGGCTTAGGTTGCATGATTTTATTTTTTAACTTTTATTGTAAAATTCAAATATCATTATTTTCATAAGGTTATAAAGTGCTATTACTAAATTAAATAAATTTATTAATGATTAAAATATTTTTATAAAATTAATTTTTTCAATTATAATTATTTTATTGATCAATAAAATATTTAATAGGCAGATAGATATTCTAATATAATTTTATTGATATTTAAAATTTTAGCTATAAAAATATTAAGATAAAAGAGTTTGATATAGCACTTATTGATTAAGATTAAGCTTATTATATAAAAACTAAGACATCTTACAAAGAAAATAATCGCTATTAAAATATTTTTAAAAATAGATTTTGTAAGGATAAAATTCAACTTAATTACATTTTCCAATCTTACAAAGGAGAAATAAATGTATGAATTGAAAATATATCTTTAAAATGTAATTAAATTAGTAACAATATATAACTAGATTTTAGATTAGTCAATTAGATATATTGCATGTTATCCTATTTAAGTATGGACTAGAAAACATAATATTTCAACTATTAGGTGTTTGTTAAAATAAATAAAAATTTTATATAGAAAAGTAAAAGCAGTTTATGTATGTGTTGTGTGGGGGAAGCTCTTTTTTTATTAATTGATGATGGGAAAGATATCACAATGAACAAACATAAGCAAAATTATATCAAATTTAATTACAAATACTTTGAATAGTTTGATATTTTACAAATAAAATTAATTATTATATAAATAATTATAAATAAAATAATTAGATAATCTTCCAAAAAAAAAAAAATCATATAAAAACATATTTGATAGATATATGGGTTGCTGTGTGAAAAGTAAGGAAAAAAAAAAATAAGACGATTAAAAAGAGATAAATAAACAAGTTATAAATACGGAATCAGATTTTTTAAATACTTAGGGAATTCAGTAAACAAATGCTGATTGTCGCTATGTGCCATAATAACCATCAAAATTTAAAAGAAATAGTATCTTGTAATAAAATGATTAAAAAAGCAAATCAATCAAGGATGATATCTCATAAAATTAACAAGAAATTATTTAATAAAATAAAACAATTAATTGCCAATTAGTCTAAGTAAAAATCAATAGAAAAGACTCAAGGGAGAGTCTAAGCTAAATTTAATAAGGACTTGATAATAAAAAAAATGGAATATGCCAACAAAATAATATCTAAGCTTAAGATATTAGTTAAGATAGATCAAGTCATAAAAAGGAAAAATAGAAAAATATTGGAAAAGATGTGATTGAAGATAAATAGAATAATATTGAAATAAAGAATTAATCCAATGATGATTTTAACCTTAGCTCAATGACAAGAAAGAAATAAGAAAATAAGAGTTAATATAATCATGAATTGAGTAAGCAAAGTTCAATTAATCAAAGTAATGATATTTAACAAGATCAGAATCATTATTAAAGCGAATTAGATTAAAACAGTATTTAATTACAAAAAGAGAAGGAGCAAGAAGAAAAAAAAAAAGAAATTAATTAATTTAATAAAAGCCCTAATAATTAAGTATCCTTGATCCAAAATAGTTAAGCATCTAACTAAAAGGTATAATCAAACTCTTAAAAAGAGGTCTCTAACATTTTCAACATTACTTCTTAGATTGAACAAATAAAATAATAATCTGAAAAAATAGATGATCATTCTAAGATTTAAAACAATCAAAATAACACCTTGCCAGAAAATAAAATCTTTGATCAAAACTTATAAGACCCTGAAAATGAAAATGGCATCTAAGATTATACAAATTAATAGGAGTAATTAGATAAATCAAATACTTAAGGATTTGAGGATAACTATTATTAATTAATAGTGATTGATAATAAGCTATCTTAAAATTAAAAAGATAAACAATCATTGAAAGAAATTAAAATAGATGAAAAAGAAAACAATATCTCTTAAGATTTTGCTGAATTTGATTTAGCTAATAAAAAAAATCAGATTTAATAAAATACTGATTCTCTTCTAAATGCTAAAAATCAAAAAGACAGTTTTTCTTCTTAATAATAACACGAGGAGATTGATTAAAATAATATTGATAAGTCTCTTTAGAATTACCTTAATAAATCAACTCAGTTTCCTGATGAAATTTTAGCCGATTTGGTTTGTTAATAAGTAAATTAAGATTCTTAAAAAACTGAAGTAAAAATAGAAGAGGAATAAAATACTGTAATAAAATAAGAAAAACAAGAGTTTATTGATAATTAAGTACTATCTTAAATAAAATAAGGAGATTAAATATAAGATGAGGACGAATTAGAAATATCATAAGATGATGAACAAATAGAAACAGAATAAGTTTTTATAGACTAAGAGTTCCCCCCACAGATTGAATCTATTGCTTATGACTAGGTTGCCTACGTTAGTAAACTCTATGAAAAAAATACTCCTTTAGTATTTAAAAGAGTAAGTGAGGTAATAAAAGACGAAGCAATTAACCTATTTTTTAACAACACTACCTCAATATTTGATGTCAAATAAGGCATGCTCGGAGATTGCTACTTTATTGTTTGTATGATTGTGTTATCTCAGTATCCTGATGTAATAAAATCTTTGTTTAGAAATTAATCTTACAATGATAAAGGTAAATATATTCTCAATCTAATAAAAAATGGAAAGCCAATAAGGGTAGTTGTTGATGATTATTTACCATGCTATCAAGACTCTAGAGGTTTTGCTTTTGCTCAATCACCAAATAATATTGCTATTTGGCCCAGTTTACTTGAAAAGGCAATAGCGAAACTACATAAAAACTACTTAAACATTGAAGGAAATAATGATAGTAAACTTGGTCCTAGCACTTCTGCTGTTTTTATGCACTTAGTAGGGTGTCCGAGCTCATTTTATTATTTTGATAAAAGTAAAACTAATTCATTCAAGGATATGAATGAAGCATGGGAAAATATTTAAAAGTATTTTAATTAAGGATACCTTTAAACTTCAGGAGTTTCTAAATCTGAAATAACTGGAGAAAAATAACTTGATAGCGGACTAGTTGCTAATCACGCCTATAGCATTTTAGAAGTGAGACAATTTGATGAATTGAAGCTTGTTAAATTAAAGAATCCATGGGCAAAAACTGAGTGGAAACTCGATTGGTCAGATGAGAGTACTTGCTGGACTGAAGAGCTTAAATAAAAAGTAAACTTAGAAGTTAAGGATGATGGAGTTTTTTGGATGAGTTTTCAAGATTTCTATTAAAATTTTGGTTACGTGAATGTTGCTTATTTCAATCCAAATTACAAATATTCCTTTTTAGAAATCAAAAATGAAGAATATTTTGCTTTCTTTTAGTATGATCTATAAGTCGAAGAAACTGACAATGACATAGAAGGTAGTCTCATTCTCAGTTAAGTTAGTGAAAGATATCTAATTGACTAAAATGATAGTATTTTAAAGTCGAGCTCAATCTCTTTCTGTGTTTTTGAAATGGATAAAGAAAGTAACAAGCCTACAGAGCTAAAGTATTCAGTAGCCTAAAATTCTGATATGATTTTTCAATAAGTGAAGTTTGAAAGAGGTAAAAAGTACTCAATTATGATAATTGTTGATTTTTTAAGACCATTCTCGAAGGATATTGTTCTTTCTTTTTATGGAAATTAAAATATCAATTTTAGTAAAAAAAATTTAATCAGATAGCCTCAATTAAAAATATTTTGTGACTACGTTGAAACAGTCAAACAAATGGATGAATATAAAGAATAATTACAAATATTCAAATACCAAATTCGTCTTGGATCTATTTTTGTATTTGCTATTAGAAACAGTACAAATGATTAAAGATTTGTCAATTAAATTGAATTTACAAGCTGCTCTCTTGTTACTGAGTGTTTGAAATATAATTAATCAATCGAATATTAAGAGATAGAAAACAAAAAATACAGAGTGATTGTTCCTTCAGGTTAAACTTTAAAATGGATTTTCAAATAATCTAGTTTTTCTTGTAACAATATCTAATTAGGAATGTCTTAAAGCTATTAAGTATTGCCAGAAAAATTTCTCTCGGATGAAGAGATAGAAAAATAAATATCAACATGCAGTGAATAGATTTTGGTGAGTGAAGGCATCGAAGGATAGATTTCAATGGTAACATTAAACATACCTTATTTTATTGTTTATAAGTATAAAAACACTACAAAAGATAAAACTTATGTTTAGAGTATTAAATTTGAGACATAAAACATGAGATTTATTAATTCTAAAGATTTTGAAATGGATGATTAAAGGTACCATAAAATTATAGTTCCACCTTCATCTTCAATCTACCTCAAATTTTAATAAATGATTTTTGATGGCAATCCTTCTAAAATGTCCCGTTCATTATATTCATACAAACTTATTTGACTTTATTAATAAAAACCATAAAAATTAAGAATCAACTTAAAAGTAATTTAAAATGATGTCTCAAACAAAATAAATAAGATGAGTAGATTATAAATTAAGGCAAAAATATTTGTTAGTTAGTTAGTTAGTTAGTTTAAATAATTGTTATTTTATTTGTAGTTGTTAAAATTTTTTTATTTTCTTTCTATAACTTAAATTTGAAAAAATTAGATTATTTATTTTTTTATACTTAGTTTATTCTATTAAGGATAGATAATGAAGAACTTAAATACATTTTCTTTTTATTTTTAGAGTATTTTATTCGATTTTAATTAATTAATTAATTTATTTTTTTCAAATTTTTGATTCTTTTTTTTCCTCAAAAAAGTTTATGATTCTTCTTTTTGTACTTTCAAAAGAATTAGCTGGCTTTACTCTTTTTCTTATCCAATTAGATAATCTATTTAAATTTTTTTCTTGAGAAAATCTCTAATCTATCAAGAGTATTACCGAATAATCATCTTTGTGCCTTATAGACCTGCCTATTGCTTAGTTTACAGATTTCATGCATAAATTTTCATAATAATCATTTCCACAAAAACTAAAATTATTTTTTTTTGAAATAGAATCATAGTGATTCATTTTTTCTATTAGCTCAGCACTTTTAATATTTGAATAAGGCATCCCAAAAACTACAACACACCTAGCTAGCTTATCACTAAAATTTATACCTTTTAAATAAGATAATTTTTTATATATTAAAATATATTAAATTTAACATAGCTAATACAATTAACTATTTTATTTATTAATGAATAGTAATAAAATTGATTTACCTTCACTCAGTCTTCCACCTATTACAGATATTAAAATAGCACCATTTTTTTTGCTACCAATTTCATTTTCTTTTTATATTTCTTTTTGATATTTTTCCAGTATTGTATTGTTTGAATTATCTTTATCATCCATAAATATTTTTTTATACTACTAGATTTACTGAAGTTAATTTTAATTTTATAAGAGTAAGCTCTTAAGTTTTTCTAGAAAAGTGTAACTTTAAACAAAAATAACCAAACCATCTGGTATTATTTCAGCTAACTACTGAATAATATCTATTGAATTTTAAAATAATTAGTCATCTTTTTTGTTTTAGTAGTTAAATATCAGCGGTTTATCAGATTGTTCGGCTATAGTACTTACGCAAAATACAGAGCAGTTTTCTTCATCAATTATGTGACCACATGAAAAGTGTTTAAAGTTATTCTTTCCAACTTAATTAATCAGTAATTCAAATTCACTTAAGGGTTCCATAGTTCCACCTGCTAAAACTACGCAGGCACTTTCCTCAATAACTTTGAACAAAGGTTCAATAACATCTAAACACATTAGCTGAATGGAAGAATCTTCAATTTTATTAATATTTTTTATTATAATTGAATATTTTTCGCTCTTGCTTATCGAATCTTGCATTTTCCATAGAAAGTTCATTACATTTTCTACAACCATATATGGGGTATTCTTTAATAATTCTTGAGTATTCTTATCAATTTTATTTTAAATATTAAAAAATTAATAAAGTTATTTAATTTCAATTAAATTACTATGTCTTTAAGACTTTTGTTAACCTAAGGTGGTATCTATTAAGGAACATATTTAGGAGATTGAGAATAAAAGTGGATTTTTTAACCTAATCTGGTCTCCTGAGAAAACTTTTTAATTTAAAAGAAATCTATCCTATCCATATTGAGTTTTAGAAGTAGCTAAATATTATTAATTTTCACATAATTTTGTTCAGAATTATTTGCAGTATTCGAATCTATTTCGGATTTGATATATTTGAGCAAGTCTATACACAAATTTTTAATATTTTAAATAAATAAAGCATTCTTAGGATTGAGTCGTCTGCAAAATTTATCATAATAAGTTAATAGTTAAACAAAAGCTTAGAAAATACTTTTAAATGAAACTTCTACAGAATTAATCCCACTTAAACTTTCAAGGATATTATGTGATTCATCAAATAAAATAATGGAATTTTTTATATCGATGTTAGAACTTATTCTCATATTTTCATCTAGCAATGTTATGTAAGGAACACAAATTACTTCAGCATCCACAACACTCCTTTTAGATAAATAATAAGGACACACCTTTTAATTAATAAAAAATCAAAATATTTTATTTATTTTTTAAATTACAATTTTAATAACTTTATTTATTCATTTACATCTCAATCATGGAACAAAAAATGAAATTAAAAGTTTTAAATTTTAATAACATTTTTATATATAAATAAAAAAGAACTGATAAAGCAAAGTAAATTAATATATTTTTGAGTATATTCAGCATTTTTTTATTTAAAAAATATTTTATTTTTAAAAACTTTTTAAATTATGAAATTAAAAAATAAATAAAAAAAATATCTAAAATTAACAATTCAAAGCTTTAAATGATAATAATAATTTTTCAAAATAACTTTACTTGATTGTTTAGAGATTCAGATCTCATTTAATCTAAAGTATGAATATTTTGTAAAAACAGATAATCTATGTCATCTTGCAATAATTTCAAATTAGTGAAATACTCACAACGAGGAACAGACTTATCAGTCTTATTGACTCCTATTGCCTTTTAGCAATAATCATCTATTTGAGGAAGAGACTGTTTAGATTATTCATTGAATTTCAAGCAAAGATTTTATCTACTTCCCAAAGTTATAACTCTCATATCTTTAAATTTTGTTTTTAATATTTCTTATACAAATTATTTTATCTAACTATGAGTTCTACTAGCATATATTATTTTAATACAAGTGTTTTCATCTTCGCCTTCATCTTACTAAATGTTTTTTCTAATTTAACTTTTTGATTTCTTGTAGTCTTCAATCATAGATTCTACGTCTAATTCGGTTTCTTTATGTTAATCTTCTTTCCAGTTCACACAGTATTAGTCTTCGTCATCATCATTTTCCTTTTTATCTAATTCAGTACTCTTTTACTATTTGGTAATATTTTTTTTGAACTCGTCATATCTAATTCTAAATATAAATAATTGTAAATGTAAACAGCAATCATATTTTCCCTCATAAAAATTTACTTCATTTTTTCTTTTCTAAACATTTAAAATTCTTTTAGAGATTTTTCTTTTTAGGCTAGTTTGTTTTTTTATATTTATATTTTTTCATAAAAAATACTTCTATTTATATCATTTATATTGGTTAGCCATGCAGGCAAGCTATTAGATTCTTCATTTTTATTATCTTTGTTGACTTCTCCTTATAAAATTTTATCTCTCCTTTGATTAAATTTTTTAACAAGATCATAGTTTTCTTAGTTATCTTTAAACCAATTAAACGCGCCACAAATTAAACTCAAACTTTTGCCTGTACCAGTAGGACTTTCAAATATGCAAAGCTTCTTAGTATCCAAAGACTAGTACAAATTCAAACTAAACTCTAGTTAAATTTCATAAGGAATATAAGGAAAGCTTTATTTGATTTGTTGTTTTATATCAATATTTAGTCTTGAATTATTGTTCATTTTTACTATGAAACAAGTAAGATTAAAAGATAATCAAACATATATTAATTATTTTCCAAATATTAATTAAAACTATCTTTACAAGCTGATTTATAGCTTATAAATTTTATAAATACCTGCAAATCTTTGTTAATAATTCTAACAAAAGTTATTCAATTTAAAATGCAATTCTAATAATTATTTTATAATTGCTAAAAAAAATTTTATTATCCAATTGAGTTAATGAAAAAGCAATTTTTACATTTAAAAAAAATAAAATTGGTATTAACATTTTAACAAAGAAGAAGATGGTTCTTTATTTACACATTTATCAATTTTTTTAAAGTTTTTTCTTACTTGCTAGATTTATTTTAGTCAATTTTTAAAAGAAAAAATAAAGAAGATTTTCTAATAATCTAGCAAATGTCTTTTTAAACCATTAAATTTTTTTAAATATTAAAATATTTTTTTCTAACTTACTAGAATTTATTTTATATGAAGAATAAATTAAGAATATCTCTTTTAAATAATCTAGCAAACATTTCATTAATTTCTAATCAATTTTTTCTTATTAAGTAAATAGAGTAATTTTTGAATTATATCTTAAAAAAAAATATTATTATCCTTGAAAAAAGTTTATTTATTTGTAAATACATTTTTTTTTTTACATTTTTTTGTTAAATTTTATATTATTTTTTTTCTTGCAAAATTAAATTTTAGAAAAATAAATTAAGAAGATTCCTTTAATAATCTATCAAATCTTTCTTTGATTTTAAATTCTTTTTTCTTAGTCATATAGAGTTATTTTTGTAAACTAGTCCATAAAAAAGAACATGAAGTTTTTAATAAATCAATAAATAAGAAAGTATTTGTTAATATAAAATAAAATTTTTATTATTTTTGTTTGACTAGTTTATAAAATAAAAAAGATATGGATAAAATTGAATTTATTAAGAGATTTCATTGTTAATTTAAAGTTGCCATTTAGGAAACCTTTGATTTTTAAACAATTATTTTCTTTTTTTTATTCAGAATATTTTTTTTTGAAATCATGTTTTTTTTAATGATTTCTTTATGATTATGACGAGGAAAGTATATTGTGTAATCTTTGTATTTATCAAAAAGCCAGTAAGCTAATGACTCGTTCCAAGTAAAAGTAGCAAATATTTACTTTTCATTCACAAATTTTGTTTGTTAATCAGCAACCTGGTTTTTATTTGAGTTTAGGTCAATCGATGTCTATGGATTTTATTATTCTATATTTATTTGCTTTATTGTTTGATGTTTTTTATAATTATTATTACTAAATGTTGATTCATTCATTTCATTTATGTTTTTTAATTTACTTTTTCTCTTTTAGCGCTTTTTAACCATTTCTTCTTATTCTTTGATTTATTTGTGTTCTTCAATTAAAGGATTTGTAAAGTGTTATTTTTCTGCATATTCTTATAATTAGTGAGGGTATGTTGGAGATTCTGAATGTAATTAATCTTCCCTTAGTTCTTCTTTATAAGAATTCATCTTTTATTTAGATCTTAATTGAGTTGGAGTAAGATAAGAACTATTTTGAATAATTATTTCATTTTATTACTATTCTTCTTAGACATTATATGTCAGCTAATGTTAATCAAAATAAAAAATTAGTAAATATTAATTAAAAATTTATATACAGAATAGCAGTCTGGGGTTTTACTAAATATCATGTTTTTAGAAACATAAGGAATCTATTCATTATTTTTTTCTGAGTTGATTTGCTCTTCACTTTCATTTATAATTGCTTCTTAAAATTCTGAAATATATCTTAAAGTAGACATCCCATCTTCTGTTTATTCCAATTTAGACTCTTCATTTCTTTTCTTAATAGTCCATTTTAAGGATTTCTTTTTTCTTTCGAAAGGAGACCTATCTTGGTTTACAGATTTATTAGATTTTGGAATAATAAAAGGATTAATTTTTGAAAAATGAACAAAGTGACAATTTTCATAAAGATGTTTATCACTTTGGCAAAAGAAGCAATTCAAATCTTAAATTTAAGACAAGTCATTTTTAAATGTTAAAAGATCCTAAGATAATTTAAACTTTTCATAGTCTTAATCATTTTATTTCAAAATCTAAATTAGCTACGATCTTACAATTTTAACTACTATTGATTTTTTAGTACATTTGGCAATGTAATCTTATTTTAAGTTAGTAAAAAATTCGTATTCACCAACACATTTCCCCACGCCTAATCTTTTAATTTATTTCTGTGTTCTTTCTTTCTAATTAAACATAGAAGATTTTTGAAATTACCTTACATTTAAACAAAATAATCTTTTAGCTCTATAAAATATTTTTTTTAAATTTACTTTAAATTTATTTTTTCTTTATCATCTTTATCAATAAATATATTCTTATTTTCATCAGTTTCTTTTAATTCATCTTATTCATCACAGCTAAATTTATCATACATCAAAGTTACTTTTTTATTTGTTTATTAATTTCATAAAACTATCAATTCAAATAATTAATTATACTCAATCAAATCAAATAATAATCAATATTAATCGATAGAAAAAAATTTTAAATTAAGCAAATATTACCTTCTCCTTTGACAATTAAGTAGAGAAAAGGATCATTACTGTGTTATTCTCTAAGATTTAAGTACTCACCTTTCATATACGTTTCTTCTTCCAGGTTTGTATAGAGTAAATTCAATGACTGAGTAGATAATTTATATTAGAAAAAAGGAAATTAACATAGAAATTTTTTATTTGACTCAATAATGAGCTTTTATTTCATTTCATTTCCCAGTTAATTTAAAGCTTCCTTTTCTTCATCTAAGGACTTCTTATTAAAATGCTCATAATTTTTCTTCAAGTGGACATTCATCTCCCTTTATAGCTCTCTTTATAAAAGCATTTATTTTAGTTAGTTTTTAAAATTAAAATTACATTTTAACTTTCTTCCTTTTCATATATCTATTTAATACATTCAGATTCTTTTTAAAACTTTCAGATTAAGAATTTACTTCTCTTAAAATATCTCCTATCATATTAATCAAAAAAGCATACAAGATACAAGAAATAAGCATCCAAAAAGATGTAAAAATCTATTCGTATTATGTATTCACAGACATAGAAAATGAGCTGCTCATAGTTAAAAAGGCCCAATACTATGCTTCAAAATACAGTTACCACCACTCATTTTTATCTCCATTTACACCTTTCGTTTTTTAAAAAAGATTTAATGGTTTCTTCCCATAAATGAGGTATGAATAAATAGTTCATTGCTATTAATAATTTGAAAATAAATTTTTATTTGTGTGTTTGTTTAGACGTAAACAGTTTAAACTCAATAAATTTTATTAGTTTTTTTAAAAACCAATCAAATTATGCCACTCAATCAAATATTCTATCTAAACTTTTTAATTTTCAACTTCAAAAATAATCTGAAATACTTGAAATATTAATGTAAATCACTTATTGTTTAAAGTAATAATATTTAATCAATTATTTTAGTAAAAAATTGTTTGCACTTCAACAAAAATTCTGATTGAAAATAGTTAAAAATAATATTTTTAAAAAAATCTGAATATATTTAAAATTTAATAGGTATTTTATAGATGAAATTTGCTGAAAACAAAATTTAAAAATTCATATCAAATAAAAGTAATAATAGTTTATTTACTATTATGAAACCAAGCATTCTTTTCATCTAAAAAATATGTTTCAAATTAGCCGAATGCATAGTAAGAGCAAGCCATCAAGTGGGTAAGAAGAATAATTTAAAAGACTAACTTTAGAAATTAAATATATTGAGGATATTTAATGTGTTGCAAAATAAAGAATTCAATTTTATTCATAATTATAGAAATTCCTTAGAGCTTAAGTAGAAGTGGTAAGTGAAGCAAAACATTGTAATAGATATTTTCTGATTATCTACCCTCAAAGATTAAGGGAAGGAATTCGAAGAAAAAATATTCTTTTATATAAATTCTAAAAATTTGCTTTCTATCTGTTATAAATTAACCATGATGATAGCAAAATGTATTCATAGAAAGAAGCATTTCAGTTATCCAAGCAGCAATAGCTATTTAGTGAAATAATTATTCATAGATTCCGAATTCAGCATTAAAAAAAATATGGAGTGATGTAATGTACAAATAGAAGCTACTGTAGCATGCAATTATTAAATTAATGCATATTCTCAATTTATTTTCTGGGTTCAAAAGAGGGATAAAGCTGAGCAAATCGAAAAATAAATTTTCCATAATTTTAAATAATTTAATGACCTAATCGAGCATTAGGATAGAAAAAAGCCTATGATTAATTAATTTATATTTACTGAATTCATAATCAATAGTATCATTAATAATACTGCTGATATTTTTATTTAGGAATTTAGTTCTACCAAAGCTTGTATATTATTGAATATAATTTATGATTTTAGGTTTAACTCTAGTTAGCATAAATAATGATAGTATCGCTCCATTGTTTTTATTATCCTTTACCTATTAAATACCTTTTCTTCTTCTATTTAATTGTTTTTATTGAACAAATTACCTAAATATTATGTTTATTTCTAAAATATATTTACGATTATTTAAGTTAATCACAAGGACTTTATACTTCTACTTTCAAATCTTTTGTTTCCTATTTTTAATCTTATACTAAAGAAAGGTAATTTTAGCTAGGACTGTTTGTGCTTTCTTTCTTTGATATATATAAAGAGCATTTTTGGTCATATATTTTTTGAATGACTTTGTCTTTTTAAAAATCATTAAAAACTCATTAAAAAAATATAATTACACATTCAGTATTAAATTATCTTTACCTTAGTTATTTACTTAATAAGCTTCACTAATCTTCGTTCCTATGATTTCTATTAATTTAGTTTAATTATTTTATGAACAAATAAATAAACGTACAATCAATCAATCAAACTTAAATTTTGTTAATGAAAATATTAAAAATCTATAAATTTAAATAGATTTAATAAATACCAGGGCTTAATTCATTGATGTCCATCTTTTATTCTTGTTAAAAGCTATATGGTTCAACGTTCTTTATTTCAACAGTTGGATAAGTGCAATTTTTGAATTCTTTTGTACAATTTATTTGCTTGATTGTTTCTTCATCATCAAAACAAAACGATGTCTCATTCTTTAAGTTAATATTTTTATAGGTATGAGTTTCGTTCACAGGAAACATTTATCTGTTTGGATCAAAAGAATCGCAACTCATAGTTATTTATATTTATATTTAAACAGCGATGATATATGATGATTCTAAAAGATTTTATTTCTAAATTTTCTTTACTTATTATCGTGTTTCTTTAGCTTTTAATTGTGTAAATTAAATATGCTTTTTATATTTTTATTTTCACTCTAAATTTTATATGATAATTAAAATGATTGAAAGTAATTAATTATTCAATTTTTTATTTCGGAGTCATAGGCCTCTTTTATTACTTGGCTTTGAGTTTATTACCTAAATTTTAACTTAATTTAGATATAAAGTAAGTTAAATAAATATATATTATTGGTATTTAATTACATAAATTGTAATTTATAAAATTTTCAATCAAATATTACAATTAATAAATTATGTAAAAATAGTATTTAACTGAGATTACATTTTTTTAAAAAGGCTAAACAGCTTGCTGTTAATTCAAATGTTTTAATTTAGCTAAATATTATTTCAATACATTTAAATAGTTATTCAATTAATTGTATATAATTTAAGAACTTTTGACTTAAAATGTTAGAATGTTCTGTTTGTTTTTATTTTTATATAAATGAATGAATGTTATTATTATATAAGTATTGGTGAATGAATGTCCTTATTTATGTTAGTTAGTCATTCATCCTTCAGCGATAAACAAAATTAGTTAATAGAATTAAAAGTGATATTAATATAGATAGAAATAACAATTTAGAAGAATCTTGAATTAATTTAATATTTTGTTACTTTTTCTTCTACTCATAAAATATTCAAGTAAAAAATATATAAACTAGATAATATGTTTAAGCTGCTCTAAAAGTAATAGGTTTTATCTATTTTAAGTGTAGCATTTAAACCTTCCATAGGCTTAGTCAATAGATTACCTTTGGATTTAGCTAGATGCAGAATAAACCCTTATATATTAGGATTTAGCTTGTCATACAGATAGCAATTCGGATTTGCAAATGTAGCACTTCCATCTTTCAATTACAATATTCATGAATAGGTAAAAAAGGCACTTGAATCTCAAAATATTTTCACACCATCACCTATCTAAGATTTAGCAATACCAACTTTACTCAATCCGAACCATAATAATTTCTTCTTGGCTGCTTAAACTGGTACAGGAAAGACATTAGCTTATCTCATACCAATTATTTCTTAATTTAAAAAATTGGAAGAAGCCAATCAAAATTAAAGATTAACAACTCCAAACAGACCAAGTATTGCTATTATAGTGCCCACAAAAGAATTAGCCAATTAGCTAGAAGACGAATGCAAAAAATTAATTCATTTTGCTAAATTTACATGCTTAGGTGTAAACAATTCTAAAGTATTTATGAGAGAAAAAAAAGCTCTAGATGAAGGAGTAGATGTATTAATTGGTACTCCTGATAGAATCGAGCGTCATAGAGAAAAAGGAAACTTATTTTTAAGTAATGTTTCTTATTTCGTTGTTGATGAAGCTGATACCTTTTTAGATTCTGGATATAAGGATGTAATTGAAACCTACATAAAGACAATAACTCACAGACAAGAATAAGTAAAAAAAATTAATTTGTCTATTAAATAATTTGATATTTTAATATTTTCTCATAAAATAATTTATTTTCGATAAAAAAAATAAATTTCGATTAAAGCCTAGCATAAAAATATTTATTTTAAGCCAATTTTATTTAAATTTATGAAAGTGGTAATTCTTATTTTATTTTTAAATAGATAAAAGAGGGCAATTACGGCAAGAATATTCCTAAAATGATCTTCGTAAGTGCAACTTATACTGGCTAATTAAGAATTATGTTTGGATCTTCCTTTGATAATTTTAAAAATATAAAATTAATTATTGATAAAAAGACTCATATGAATTTGCAACATATTGAGCATGAATTTATTCATTGTCAAGGTATTGATAAAAAAGAACCTATCACTAAATTATTAAAAGAAATAATGCCTAAGGCCAAAAAGCAAGATGGTAGTATAATGATATTCTGTAATAGTATTCCTTCATGCAGATCCTTAGATTATTATTTATCTGAAGAAGGATATGATGTAGTTAGCTTTCACGGAGACATTCCAAAGAAATTAAGAATATAAAATTTCGATAGATTTAAATCAAGAGAATCAAAGATTATGATTTGCACTGATTTAGCCTCTAGAGGTCTTGATTTCCCTTTTCTAACTCATGTTGTTAATTATGACTTTCCAGTAACAACTTCTGATTATTTGCATAGGTATTGGCTTTTTTTATTTTATAATACCTTCAAAAAAAATTTTAATATAAAATAAAACATTTAAAAAATAACTTTGATTGTTTACTTAATTTTATTGGTAACATTTATTTTATTTATTGCAGAGCAGGAAGAACAGGAAGAGCAGGACGCAAGGGATCTGTGATCAGTTTATACCATAATAAAGATAATAACATTATTAATGAGCTCAAGAAATCTCATGAAAATAAAATTCCAGTGAATATTAAGGGTTCTTAATATGCGTATGGATAAGTTTCAATTAAATAGCTTTTTTAACATATATTTTTTAAAACTATAGAACTATTAATAAAGAAGTACTCGAAAGATTAAAATAAAAATCAGATGAAAGCAGTGAGTTAAATAAGTACTAGTAATTGAAATAGAAGTTGATTGAAGATTCTAAAAAGGCTTAGCTAATTCCTTAGGTTCCCTAATCATATATAGAATTTAAAAATAACTATGAGAAAGGTAAACTTATCACAGCATCTAAAAGAGGAAACTCTGAACTAAAGAAATAGTTGAAAAATTATATCCCAGAAGTAAATAGAGATAAGGAGTAGCTTAAAGAATTGGAATCATAAATAAAGGGAGTTAAAAAGAAATATAAATTGCTTAATTAAAATAGATTTAAAGATATCAAAGGACGTATTCGTGCTCTTAAAAGAAACATACAAGTTAAACAACTAAAAGAAAAAGGCTAACTAAATGTCCTTAGAAAGCATAAATTAATAGAATAAAATTTAAAGAGAAAAACTTAAGTTAGAAAGTAAAAGGCTAGAGAGTAATATGCTCCTAAAAAATGATTCATTTTAACATGATCATCTTAAGTTAAATTAATAAATCAATCAAAACTTTTTTATATTAAAATCTATTTTAATTTAAATAAATCTAATATTTATTTTGTGTTTTAAGGTTTTTTAAATGTATTCCTAATCAAAAAAAATTAACTTTAATAGTTGTCTGTCATCAAATATAGTACAAACAAATTAAGAGAATAGTATACTACTTAAATCGTTTGATTTTTTTTAAATTTAAAGAATGAATATTGATTGAAATTTTAAAATTGCTCAAATGATATACAAATAATTAATTGTTTGTTTAATCTTACTTTAAAAATTAGAAATTTAATTAGGATCATTAATTAATTTATCTAAATACTGATAAAGCAAAAGGAAGTAAAAGATTTATTAAAAGGTGCTCGCTCAAATCTATCTAAAATTGAGAATATTTATTTAGTAATAGAAATGAATTTGTAGGGTAAATTTTTAGAAAAATTATATTAGCACGTCTTATAATTGAATATTTTTAATAGAATGGAAATAAGAATATAAAAGCATTCGTCATAAGATCTTTAACATTGACAAAGATCTTGGAAAATAATTGCAAATGAATAAATCTTCTACCTCAAAAAATGATATATCAAGCATAATGAAAGTTACTGAAAAGTCTGATTTTGATAGGGAAAAAGAAAGAGATTAAATTTTTAAATAAATTAAGTTTTTAAAGCAAGAAAATGAAAAATTTAAAGATAAACTAAAAAATTTTGAGAAAACTCCTCAATATTTGTAGAAAGTTTAATTGATGAGTGAGAGCTTGGAGTAAAAAATGAGTGAATTTAAAATATAGTAAATGGAAATATTTGATTAAATTGCAGAAGAAGAAGAGTAGTTAGAAAATGAATTAGAGCTTTTTAACGAAAGACTCCCTTACTATGAAAATTCAAAATTCGAAAACATAGAAAAAAAGAAGGGGATCTTTCAAATTTGCGAAGAAGTAGAGTCAGATGCTGATGAAGAAGCAAGCTACCAGAGTAATTAGCAAACTAAGAGAAAACACTTTGTAATTAAATTTTTTTTTAAACATGCATTTCTAATTTGTTAAAAATTATATAGGCTGATAAAGAAAATGATTCACAAAGTGGAAATTTAGAAGAAACAATTGAAGATATTGACTAAGAATTAGAGCATTTAAAATAAAAAATTGATGTTATAGATAAAAAAATTGTATAAAATGGAGGAAAAAACCAAGGCTGGACAAATCAAGATTAATAAGATTTCTTGAAAATTAGAGTTAGACATAAAAATTAGATTACAAAGCAGGTACAGATAATTTAATATCTATTTTTTAAATATTTAGTGTTAAATTTAAAAAAAAGGCTTTCTTAAATGACTGCTTGAGTATTTTAGGAATGTTTGATGAACAGTAAATTAGAGATCACATTGATAAATTTTAAAAATATTTGTAATTCGAAGAAGATAAAAAGAATTTGATGCAGACTTATAAAGATCTCAAAGAAAAGAGAAAAGAAATACAACTAGAATAAATTAGGAAGGAAGAAGCCAATTAAAATTAAAAGAAATAGTTTGAAGAGTAATTAAAAAAGTAAGCTACAATTTAGAGAGAAAAATAAAAAGAAGAAATCCTTTAATGGAAGCTGAAGAAATAAGCAAAAGAAGAAATAAAAAGCGAAAATGCTAAAATGATGTAAGATGAAGAATAAAGAGAGCGTGAAAGAATCAAAAGAGCTCAACTTGAAGAATAAAAAAGATTAGTTGAAGAATACAAACAAATTAAAGAAGTTGAAAAGATGAGATAAAAAGAAAGAGAAGAGTATGAAAAAAGTATTTCTAAGAGACTAATAACAACAGGCGATAAAGAAAGAATTAGGTAAAAAGAAGAAGAGATGATTAAAAAAAAGTAAGAAATAGCAAGAAAGTAATAACTGTTAAAAGAAGAAAATTAAGTTAAAAAGTAAAAACATGATGAGCTTAAATAAACAAAATATGCATATGTCCCTAGTAAATTAAATGAAAAAACTACTGCTTCTAAAATGAAAGAAGGAGAAAAGGTAGAAACTGGAAAAATTGATCGTTTTGGATCTTGTGCTTAAACATTTGGAGGGGCTCCTGTTAAATTTACAGGAAGAGCAGTTCCTTCCTGGAGAAATGGAGTTTGATATCGTTTTTAAAAAAATATAGATAGAGTTTAAACTGATCTCACTAGTTACTAGTTGAGGAAAATATCATTTTAAAAATGAAATAAATATTTAAAAAATTCTAAAAAAATTAATTAATTAATTGCAAATAATTTTATATTAAATTGATAGTTAGTAAGTAAAAATTCAAAAAAAATACAACTCAAATAATTTATTTTTTTTTAATCTTAATATAATATTATAAATTGTTTAATTATTAATCTAAAAATAAAATAAATCAAAAATCTTTTAAAATAAATTTTAAATTCAAACAATCTATAATCTGCTTCAAAATATTTAAACTTTAATAGAAAAAAATCTAAATTTAATATTTTAATTAGAAAAATATTCGAAAATTAGTATTTTTTAAGATTGTTGTAATTAATAAAAAAAATGTTTAATTCGAAAAAATTAATTATTTTTATTAAATTTTAAAAATAAAAATTCCATATTTTAAATTAAATAAATAAAATCAACGAATTATTCATCTAATTAATAAAATATATTTATATAATCTAAACGTTTTTTTTAAATTTATTTATTTTTGATATTAAATATAAAATTGAATGATTTATATTTTATGCTAGAAAAAACTTAAAAATAAATTATGAAATTTAGTGCTTCTTTTTTTTTATGGGTAATTTCAATTTTTATTATTCGAATTCCATTTAATTATGCAATCTTCTTTTTATGCAAAAAAAAAATTATATAATCCTACAGATACAAGAATAAATAAGATTATAATTAAAATTAAGAAACAAAATATAGGAATAACCTTTAAATTTATATTATGAAATTAATTAAATTAATTTTAGATATCTAAATTAGATTAAATTATTCAATTAATAAGATAATTTTAATTTATTTAGATATAGCTAATTAATTTGTAAATGTATTAAGTAACACTGGAAATAAGTCAATATTTAAACAAAACTAAGTTAAATTATAGAAAAAAAAATTTTTATTATTTAAAAATGTTTATTTTAAAAATTTGATTTAATTGCTCTTATCTAATCATTAAATAAAAATATTAAAACAAAAAAATGTCTAACTTGTGTAAAATAACAACATTAAATATAATGAAAATAAATATAAATTAACAAAATAATTTAGAAACTAATATGGTATTATTATATAAATTTAATGAACAAAATTTTTTATGAAAAGAAAATATTAATTTTATTAATTTATTCAGATAAATTTAAATTGCTGTTGAATGTTAGAATATCTTATATTTGAATATGATCTCTATCATATTTAATCAACAACTAAAAAAATATCGTCTACCTTTACTTTAAACTCAGTATTTAGAGGGTTAAATTTCAAATATACTTTGTTTTTACCTGTTCTTTTGAATAATTTTTTAAGTAGTTTATATTATGGAAAACTTATTTAAAATATTAGAAATGTTGTATCTTGGGTAGTAATATTTGAATTCTTTGACAAAATCAAATTTCCACTTATCTGAAGATGTATCTAGCGTTTGTAAAGCCTAATTAATTGTGAAGTTCAAATTTTTTAGAGACCCATAATTATAATTAGAATCTTTCCACTAGACTGAGGTACTCTTTCTTCTATTAGCAAACTAGCTCTTATTTAATTTTTTATCAGTTTAGAAATCCATAAGTGAGCTATTTTATATTGAGGATGGATACAATTAGTCCAATTTTTCATTTTTCGTGCTAATTGTATCTTATTAAGGAGAATCTTTGTAAGTAAAATTGCTCTCTGAATAACGTTTTAAAGGAGTGTTTACGCTTAATTTACTTTATCTATTTTTATCTAATGTACGAGATGATGGATCTCTATATATCTCAGATTAATAGGAAATACCATCCTCTACAGATGGCATTGCATATGTATTCTCACTTCTCACATCTTATTCTTACTTATAAGAGTGTGTGGTAAAAGATATAGATCTTCTTTATTTTAATGGAATTTATATATTTGAGCTATTGAGGGAGTGCTAAGATATCATTACTTGTTAAAGGTCTGGCAAAACATTATCTTCTAAGCTTTGTACATACTTTAAATAAAAAAAATATATTGAATTTTATTTTTAGAAACTTCATGTAAATGTTGAATAAATAAATAAATTTAAAAGCATTTTTATCTATTTTAAATTAAAAGTGAAAATATTTAAAATAGTTGAGAAATTCATTTCTCTCTTCATAATTTTGATTGAGCATAACGAAATAAAAAATGCTTGCTTACCTGCTAATTTATTAAATTTGTATTCACTGAAAGTTAATCTTTCATAGAGTTTATTCTATCTATGGTATCCTCTAGAGTCATATTACTTTAAGACTACTCTTCGTCATTTTCAATATATATGAATTAAGTTTTTAATTTTCTCTTTCTCAGATACTAGCAATTTCTTGCTTACTCTTGCGATTGGATTGATTTCATGAAGGCTATTGATGAAGATTTATCAATATTAACCATTCCACAATTTGAGAAAAGGTGATCCTTACTATGGCAAAAAATACATTATTCTCCCAAAAACTAGAATCTCTGAGAACTAATAATTCTGTCCTTCATTTCCATAAATATTTGGTAGTCTCTATCATTTTATTTTATAATATTAAGTAACTCCAGCCTTTTGATTTTTATGAAAATAGAATTTTTAGAACATTTCACAAAGTAGTCTTATTTGATTCCTGTTATTAACTCTGCAGTACCAAAAAAATCTCCGCTGTTAAGTGTTTTAACAGATTTTTCTTTATAATTCTATTCTTCTTCTAAAGGACAATCACTATATGATGAATTATCTATTTGGGAGTAACCTTTTAAAATCCTCTAAATATCAACTTTTCTAAAAATAAAAAAATAATTAAAAATGACATATTTTTATTGAAAATACTTGCTTTCTTCTGGGAGATGAGTGTTGCTCACAAAGCTACTTTTAACAAAAATTTCCGCTAAATTAAAAAAAAATATTTAATTATTTATTAATCCCAATAAGTTGAAAAATATTCTTCTTACCTTATCCTTGCAACAAAAGATAAAAATAGCAATCAGACTACTTTAATGGTTCAATTATTTATCCCTCATTATAGAATTCTGTTAGCATTATGTTAGGTATTTGCTTAGCTATTCTGTTTGAAAAGATTTGCCAAAAGCAAGGATACTTTTTGAGTATCTGGATTTTTGATTGATCCATGAGAGCCTACTAAAGAGGCTTATTTAATTTAGAAAGAATTTAATCTTCCTATAATATTTCTTCTTCTTACTTTTATTAGAACTTTTTATACATGTCTTCAGCCATTTCTTGAAGTAATGATCTTTTAATTTATTATACTTTAATTAATTATTTAATGAGATAAATTCTAATTTTACAAAGTAATATTGCTGTAACTCGAATAGCTACAAAGAGCTTTTAAATCTTATGCATATATCTACACTCTTTAGTAATAGCTTTTCAGAATATTTTTTAAGCTAGCAAACACATACGCGAAAATTAGTATTGAGAAAATAGACCAAAAAGATTAAAGGAAAAGCTGGAATTGATCTTGGCTTCCATATCTATCCTAAGACATTTTACCAAAAAAATAAGCCCATTAAAATGCCGTGAAGTATTAGTGCATTTTATCATCCGATTTCTGTTCATTGACTTTATTATAAATAAATTTATTTAAATTAAAGATTTCTATTTGAATGATTTTTTCATCTATAAAGAAATAAATTTTAAATTAAAAATAATTTTTAAATAAGAATTAGATTCAATTTAAATAATGTAAAAGCTACTTGAATCAAACCAACTATAGCTTCTGTTGAGCGAAACTGATTATAACTAAGCAATTATAAAGTAAAGGCTAGCAACTACATGAAAGAAAAATAATAGCTTGCAAAATAATAAGATTACTTCTATTTTGAAGAAATTATTCTTAAGCATTTTAAGTAAAAAAAGTTTGATTTTATCCAGTGCTATATTAAGAGTAATTACTTTAAATAATAAAGGAATTCGCATATATTAGTTTTAGAAGAATGCAAGGTATATAATTTCGAAAATAAATGGAATTAAGTCAATATGAATTTTTCTTGTAATTAGTTTTTAGAAAAAGCTATGTTATTTATTGAGAAATTCATTTTTTTATAAAGAGATGGTTAATAACTAAACAAGGATATCTACAAGCCATATCAATAGAGTAGAGATCATTAAAATACTTTAAAATCTTGTAGAACTTAGGACATCAAATATTATTTACAAAGAAGATATATACAGGTAAACGATATTCCAAGATGTTATTGTTATTGTATATAATATAAATGATAAGCTGTTCTCATTAAAAGCTCCTTCAATAAGATTTTTCACCCAGCTAACGAATTGAGGAAATAATTTGACTTTTTTACAGTATTTTTTATCTTTCTCCTTATTCAAATTAATTCCATCTGATTAATTATTAATAAAATCTTCAAAATAATCAGATAAATCTCCTATCTACTTTCGTATTTGGTTTGAGAGCTGTTTGGTCTTTCCAAATAGAGTACGCTAAAGAATATAATTAATTACATGAAATTTAATAAGATGAAAAGTATTTTTTTCTCTTTTTTTTAAAGATTTTAATTAATATGCTTCGCTGATGTTTTGAGTGATTTTGGAACTATTAATTAAAATGTTAATTTAAATTTTTTTCTATTATCAGATTAATCAAGGTGAGTGAATAAATTTAAAAAATCACTTCAATATTAAAAATAATTGTTTAAATTACAAATAAAAAGCTTGAAATTTTTATGTTCAATGTTGTAAAAAATATCTAGTTATAGAAATAAATCTCTGCTAATAAATTATGTTCAGATTAACAAAAAATAAAAATACTGGATTGTTATGTCTCGTTAGTTGCTTGTATTTTCATTCACTTCCTAAATTTGACTGGCTTGTTTTTTAATAGGCTCTTTTTAAAGTTTTTACATTTAATAGTTTATGTTATTGAGAATTTGTAAACCATCATCAATAACACTAGGATTGTTACTAAAAGTATATTGCTATTCATTTTAGTGTTTTATTTATGATTATTAAAAAGCAAAACTCTATTTCTTCTTCGGAGAATCTATAAAAAACGATGACTGTCTAAGCTACTCAGACATATGATCTTGATAATCACTCACATTTATTTTGTTATTTAAAATCATATCAAGCTCATTTTTATCTTGCGTTTTATCTTTTAAAGTTAATATAAAAATTATATTGAATGAAAAGACATAGTTTATGATTTTAAATGTTATAATATTAAGATTAAAATTTGATAATTTCATGGAATATATTAAAATTTTTAAATTAATTCTTGTAAAATTAAATACTTCTGCCATTTTAATTTGCGTGTTTGCTGTAGTTTGACCTCTAATCGTGTATTTATCGCTTGCTAATAGGTTTAATTGAGTTATTCATTGAAGACGCTGCCATCTTTTCTGATTCTATTATGGTTTCTTTTCTTTTTGGAATATCTCGCAGTGCTTAATCATCGCTTATATACATTTAGACCATAATTGGATTGTCTAAAAATGAACTTTATTCTACTTTCGTTGATGCTTTTTCAGAATTTTTTTTTAAATTCATTTTCTAAACTATGCTATTATTCTATAAAAGATCTATATAAAGATTTTTTTTTTACTTCTACTTTTTACTAAAAAATAGTTATAAACGAATAATCTTTCTCACAAATTTTTTTCCCACAAATTAGTGATATTTTTTGATATATACTTTATTGAGGTAAAAAAAATTAATACAGCAGTAAGTCAATTTATTATATGTAAAAAAATTATCTTTGCAAGTTCTCAATTTTTTAGATTTGATTGATTAAGATTATCATCACAAATTTTAATCCCTAAAGAAAAGTTAAATATATGTGTTATTTTTTGATAAGATTTTTAATATCTTAAATATTTGTAACTAATAAATAACTGATGTAATTTAAGATATTCAACCACTCGAAAGAATCCTCTAACTACAAAAAACCTTCTTTTAATTTAACATATTTGAAATAACTCATATTTTTGGCCTCATAACTAAGTTAACTTAAAAAGTAGTTTATTTGTATACATACGCAGATTAATTTTTTTTACCTCTTTAAAAAATAGTCGATTTAAGTTAAATTATTTTAAAAACATTTTTCTTGATAAAGAGATATTATTGTTTTCTTATATACTTTTAAAATTCCATTTCATCAATAATTGATTATGAATAAAGTTTAAAGTTTGATCTTTTGACTGACGAAATTATTAACTTTCTTAATTTTTGTTTCTTAAAAAAATATTTTAAGTAATTAAAAAAATTTTTACAACTACTTTGTTTTTGTATTTCAATAAAAATGAAAATTTTTTCATATAAAATTTTGTTAAGTAAGGAATTTGAGATCTCTATTTAGATAATTTAAATGATACATAACACTCAAAAAAATTACTTTATAAAACCAATCAGTATTAATTTAATCAAAATTGCTATTTATATATGATAAGATTTACTATTTTAAAAGTTAAATTAGATTATTTATTTTATTTTTAATACATCCTTTATTATTATTATTGTCATTATTATAAATACACTCTTCTTTAATTCTTTAATAGCAAAAATTCAAGTAGAATATTATAAATTCAAATAAATTTCAAGCTTTACATATAATTAATATCAAACAACAAGAGATTCCCCTGTGTTAGGAACCTTACTTTGTATTATTATCTATTTTTTGTTAAAGCTCTAAACTTGAAATATTTTATTATATTAAATATTAGCTTGAAAACCAGACAATTTTGGAAAATAAAATATCTAAATTTATATCAAATAATTAAACTTCTTTTATATAATTGAATCCATCTTTAATTTTCCACAATATCAACATAATCTATCATCGATATGAATTAATATTTTGTTATTAAATTTAAAAATATTTATTGTGTTGAACACAAAATTCTGAAATTGATTAAAAGATTTTTAATGTGAAAGGTTTTTCTAATTAATATCGATTATTTTAAATTAAAAAAATCATTTTAAATGATAAATTGTTGACTCCTTATAATCTTGTTACATTTTTTATAAATTAAATTATTATTGCAAAACATAAATATATTTTAAAACATTTCCTAACTATTTTGATAATTAATAAGTATGAAATCAACAAAATAATTAAATTTTGAGAAAATTTTATTTAATTTTTAATTTATTTATTTCTTTATTAATTTATTTTTTATGTTAACACAAATAATTTTATGAAGTGTTTGTTATGTTTATTTGTTAAAATTAGACAGATGATATTAAACTTGATTGATCAAATTAAAAATTCACTATAAATTTCATTGATTATGTCCTTTCTAAATTTTTAGGATAATGTTGCCTATTTGTTTATTTATTTATATAAAAGAGGACCATACTTAATCATATTTTGAATTAGACTATTTTGTTATTAATATAATTATAAATTTTATCTCAAGAAAGTGAGAGGTAGATGCACTTAGACCTATCTCACATATGAGCTCTATATAGACTATGTAGATTTATAGCGCTAAATAGAGCGTTTAAATATTTTATGAATTAATTTTTGCAGTAAAAAGTAATCTGCTTTACTAAATATAGAGTCTGATCCCTTTAAATTAATTAAAAATGTATGAAGCTGATTGAATTACTTTAAGCTCTAATATAGCTCTTTTGTTAAATTTTCGCCAAATAACGGATTATATGAGATATCCAAATCAAGGGAAATCATGTTTGTAGCGATATTCTCTAAAAATTACTTTAAAATTGGTACAAAATGGGAATTTAGTTTGCAATTTTTGAATGAGATTTTTAAAGAATTAAGATTAGCAAGCTTCTCAATGCTGTGAAGCAAGCTTTATATTTAAAGTTGCTCAAATGAGGAAAAGAGGGAAGACATGTTAATCGAAAGAGACTCAATGTTTGTAAGAGATTTAAATAAATTCAAAAATTCATCAATCAATTCTGGTACAACTCTTACCCTAGCGAGCTTACCAAGATTTAATGAGAACTTTTTTAATGATTTTATTTGAGATATCTTTTATAATATTGATATTAGTTGCTCTGTGCTTATTAATATAGAAAAGAAATCTAATTCCAATTCTTCTAGCTCTAACTCTCCAAAGTCTTCAAATCCTTGAAATAAGACGTCAAAACAATCTTCAATACGAGATTCGCTTAAATTTATAACTAATTTCTTTAAGTTAAGAAGCTTTTTATGACAACACTTCCAAGTTTTGAAGTTTCTTCCAAAGGGATTAGGCATGTATTCTAACCAAGGTTGGTATCCTCCAATGAATTAAAGTCTCAGTTCTTCTAAATTTTACAGGATTAACTACTAACTCTGTATTAAGTCAAAAATCTAAAATGTATTTTCATGTGATAAGCGAGCCTTTACATCCAAAAGCTTATCTTCGAAATCAACCAAAAGCATTTACTCATTTTTGTGGCCACATGCATCCTTGGAGTCGTGTATTAATTTACTGCATCTCCTGCATAAAATGTGGTTTTTTATTAACTTTTTTTTGCAAAACAATTAACTCAGAATAATTTCCATCAGTAATTGTTTAATTTATATCAAAGGTTTGTTAAGGTAGAATGATAACTTTTTATCAGATTAATTATGCAAATATATTCAAAAATGTCTCCTTTGCTTTCGAGCTATAAATAAATGCTAAACGAAAATATTAATTGGTTTGGTGTGTTCTTATTGGAATACCTATTTAATATCAATTATAATCTGTATAGCTTTAAAGGATTTCTTCTAATTGTATTAGTAAATCTACTTAATTCAAAGTTGATATATTAAGTTAATTAGCAATCAAATTTTGTTTGCTTAATTATTATAATTTTTTTTGATTTGTTTTATTGTTTTTATAAATTTTTACAGTCTTATATGCATTGCATATGAAACACAAACAAATTTTATGCTGTTAATAAAGTCATTATAAATAATATACTGATTGATGAGAGTGCTGATAATAACCTATCCTTCTTTTCATTTATTTAGGCTTTTTTCATTTATTTTTTAATATAGAAGTTGTATCTTTAAAATCTTGAAAATCAGAATCATTCATTTTACATATTTCTTCATTTCTGATCAATTTTGTTAAATTTTTCATTTAAAATAATTTGATAAAAACCTTAAAAACCGAATACTGCCAAGTTTAAAATTTGCATCTTATGTATGGATAATGTATTAATCTGTCTATTTAGTTTAGAAATAGATTAAATTTATTTTTAGAAATTACACACATCTTTATAACTTACTTCTTTCCAAATAGTGTAAAAGTTTGTATAATTTTTTGCAGAGGGTGAATTTATTCCATTTATAAAGAGTTTTCTACCTTCATTTTTAAAGTAAAATTGATGAAGGAGTAATAGTTTTTTATAAAAACCATAAATTGTCAATAATTTTAAACAAAATATTTCAATAATTAAGAATGAACTTAAAGTTCAACTAATTTATGAAAATGAATTACATTTTTTTTAGTTTTTTATCTTTAGTCAAACTGAAAATTGTTTGCTTAATTATTTCGATACTATTTCAAAGCAAAAATATGAATTCGTTAGAGCTAAAAGTAGTTCTCATAGCTAAAATTTTATTAATATTAGATAATGCACTAAATATGGAAACTTAATAATATTGATTTTCATGTTTATTTACTTAATTTTGTTTCTTAAGTGTTTGTATATTAATTCTACCTGGACATTACAACATAAATGAATAAAATAATGTAGATTGTTTTTGAAAAAAAAACCAAATAAAATTTAAACTAAGTACAAAATTAATCTTTAAAATGATTTATGCTTAATATATTTTAAAAATTAGGCTATATCGCCTGCTATGTTTATTAACTATAAGATTAGAAATATAATTATATTCTAATTCAATAAAAAAATGCTGTTTACTAAAATTTTTTACAAATTTATATTTAATTAGATGATTTAAGCCTAAAGAAAATATAATTTGTTTTATTAATTAGCCTCTCTCTATGTTTTTGTTTTTTTTTTAATCGTAAAGAATATAAAGATAATAAAATAAATGTTTTTCTAAAATATTATTTTAAATTAAAAAATATCTTAAAAATGATATTATTTTATTGTTTTGAAAGAGTTTTATTAAATAATTTAATTTATTATTTATACATTTTTTAATTTATAAAGATTTTTCTAAAAAATTAAAATGTCTTTAATAGTATTTAGTTTAATTAAAAATTATGAAAAAAATAATGTTTGATAATGTAATCGTATTGAAACATTCCATTTTATTTCGTTAGTGTAAGTTTATGGTAAATTTTATTTTTTTATAGATATTTCTAATAATACTTTTTATTTATAAATGAATATGACAAATATACTATATTAATTAGTATTCTTTTTTATTAACAGATAATTAAAGACATCAAATAATAAAATTTTATTAATTTTATTACTATAAATGAATTTTCTATGAATTAATCTCTAACATTTTAGTAATCGGTTTCATGATATTGAAATAATTACTCAACATTATCAGGCTTTATCAATAATCTTTTTTTGTTTTCCTTTAATTAGTTAATAGTTGCAAGATATGAATTCATTTTATTAAACTTTAACAAAATAAATCAAAGCTACTATTGTAAATCTAATGAAAATTCATCAAGGTTTTATGAAATTTAATTAGATTAGTCTTCAATTAGTTTCATTGATTCTTTAGTATCTTTTATTTAGGAATTTTGTTTATCTAATAGCTCCCTTTTTTAAAAATATTGTAAATCTAGATGTTGCGTAAATTGAAGACTTTATGAAAAATATACTTTAAGAAAGAGAATTTTTATTGTATCTATGCTCTAGTTTAATTGGTTGGCTATTCTTTGTTACTTTACAAATTAAATTCTTGATTGATTTGGCTCAACTAATCTTTCATATTTACATTATCTTTATATATTAGTTTTATTCTAATTGCATAAAATAAATTAAAAAACTATTGAATATATTTGAATTTCTTCAAAATTCAAATTCTAAATAGAAAGGATTATCAATATATTTCTTTAAATTTAATATTTAAGATATATTCTTTACATTTGTATATTATCTCATGTGAATTAAATAAATTTGCACATTATTTATTTGAAAAAAACTAAACTACCTCTTTTTTGAGACAAAAAAATTGTTGATATTTTATTGATTCTAAAAAAACCAAATACATAAAGCTTATTGCCATTTAGCATTATTAGCTATAAAGTGAGGTATTTGTCAAGGCTTGAGGATAAATTAAAATATATGAAAATATCAATATGAATATAAATAGATATTAAAATTGATTTAGTAATTTATATTTTTATTCTATTTCATAAATATTTAATTTTTATATGTTATACTTAAAATATTTTAGATTTTATTTACAATTCAAAAACAATCATAACTCAAAAATTTGGATGAGCAATATATATTTGCTTCTAAAATATTCGATTTTTATTATTACCTGATACGATCTTTTGATATTTACATAGACAAACTTATGGTAAATAAGTAATTATATTTAAATTAATTTTACAAAAACCTACTTGAATTGAATTTGTTCTTTCAAAAGTTATCTAGAGTAAAAATATTCACAAATACCACAAATTTTCAATTAGCATTTATTTATTTAATTACTTATTGTGAATATATTTATCTAAATTAGAAAATCTAAAGAAAAAAAAAATTTATTGCGTTTTATAAATTAGTTTAATCAATCATTTTAAAAAAGTAAAATGATATTTTATTTTTACATCTTCATAATAATTTTTAATGTAATATTTATTTTATTTTTTATTGAATTTATAGATGATTAAATATAAGTCATTTTGAATTTGTCATTTTCTAAATAGTATTTTCCAAAATATTTTGTTTGAGTTTTATTTGATTAATTTACCACAAAAAGGAATGATTTACAAATATTTAATTAACATTGGTTCCAAAGAGATTGATTTATGCTAACATAAAAACCACAAATTTTTATTAAATTAGGATTTTTGCTAATTTAAATGAAATATCTTTAACTAAAAATCTAATAAATAATAATAATTTCAAAAAAATACTTTCTAAAATTAAAAAAAAAGAAATGAAATACTTACTTGCTTTGATATTGTTAGGAATTTTAGCAAATACAGTTCTTGGTAATGAATTCCAAGAATTGGATAGACATTTGTTTAGAAAGCTTAATCACACCTTACAAGCTTACAATGATAGAATTGAATATTATTAAGGTTAAATAAACGAAACTTAGTAAATCATTTAAGTTCTAACACCTTACTTGACTAATTTGACATTTGCTCATCAATAATTTTAAGAAGAATTCAACCTCTTCTAATTCTCTGATGGCTAACCAGGTTTTAGTCCTAAAGACGTTGGAGCTCTCCTTTACAATCGTTCACAAATTTACAAAGTAAATGCTTTCCCTAGAGATGTTAAAGTACTTCCATCAATATTTGCTTTCTACAATACTGACCATTCCGGAGTTATTGATTTACCTTAATTTATCTATGCAGACTATTCTTTGTACACTGAATTTTATGGATAAAAATATAGATAGTTAGACTAACTAAATCAAAATCTTACTCAAACTGTTAATAGCAGAGAAAGACATGTTAGACTTATCAAGGATGTACTTCATGAAGCTAATGAATATCTTGAAGAATGAACAATATCTCTTAATTATTCTTCCCTTTAATTACATGTATTGAATTAGTATATATATATTTTTTTTAATGTTTGGTTATTAAAGGAATTTAGTTAAAAATTTTTAAATAAATTGTTAACTAATCAGAAAAACATACTATAAAAATAAAATATTAAGTAATTTAAATAATTTTATGTAATTTTAATATCTATATTAAACAATTTTAAAAATTTAAACTAAAAGCTTTAAACAATTAATTAAAACAAATTAATTGAATTATGTTTTTTTATGAGAAATTAATTGTTTTATAATAAATAAGATTCTGAAATTTCAATACTACATATTAATAAATAAAAAATTGATTTATTTTATGTATAATGAATATATTTATTTTAGAATATCTAGGATATTTTTTTTTCAAATTAATTTCTATAAAATAAATTTAAGTTAACTTTTTTTATATTGCATAAAACTTTAAATAATTCAGGCAAATTCTAGTTTTTATTTAAGTAGCTGTTTTAATTCAGTCACTTGCTTTTATTTATTTCGTTACTATGATAAAAATTTTTGAATAATAAATTCAATCAATATTTATTTATCAGAAACTATTTTTTAATAAATTAATTTATATTAAATTAGACTTTAAAATTTGATTTCAGAAGATATAAAAATTTGAATTAATTCTATGGATAACGCAAATATTTATTTTAGATAATCTAAGAAATAGATTTTTTCATGAAATAGTTTTCTACAAAATAAATTTAAATTTATTTTCTTTTCATTCTTGCTTAAAAGTGTGTGCAAAAATAAATCAGGCAAATTCTAACTTTAAAAGTTAAACTGGTGTTTTAATTCAGCTGCTTGCTTTTATTTATTTACTATGATAAAATTATTTGAAAAATTTGAAAGTGATAAGAATTAAATAAATATACAAATAATATTTAAATTCTGAAATAAATTTTGAATACACTACCTTTATTTAAATAACATTAGTTTTCAATGCATGTTAATGAAATAAAAATTAGCTCTTAAAAAAGAAGGTAGTTTATTAGTTTACTAGCTAATAGTTAGTTAGTCTACATTATTTTATTAATGGGAGAGAAAAAGGTTTTTATATTTTACATGATAAAAAAGGAAGCATTTATTGATTGTATTTAAAATAACTTAAAAAGAAAGAGAGAACATGAGAGAAAGAAAGAAAAAAATAAATAATCATAATAAGTCTTATGAATTTTTCAAAATGAGAGATTTTAAATGTCATCTATCTATGAGTTTAACTACAAAGAAAACAATTAATTATATTTAATCTGTTTTGATGTTAGCATGTATAAAGCAAATCAAAAATTTAACTTTCAAAGAAAAAGAGCATTCAAACAAACAAACAAACAAACAAACAAAAAAAAAATTAATAATTGACTATTATTTTTTTTTGTTCAGCATATGAAATAGCATTCAATCAATATTGATTATATTTAAATCAACAGAAAAATTACAATAATAATTAAAAACCAAAAGGAAAGCTTTCTTTTCTAGTTAAAAAAAGTAATTATTGTAAAGGCTAAGCCTACTAAGCGAAAATGTTTTTGATGAACATGTTTGGGTCAAACAATTCTTATAAAAATAAGAAGAAGAAAGGAAAGAAGAAGAAGGTCGAGACGACGGCTTTAGCCAAAAATCAAGTTAACCCTTTGAAAGATGTCAAAATGTTTGGTGCCTTCAAAATGGGTTACGGTCCAAAGAAAACAGAATGTCAAGATTCACACTGTATTATGGAAAAATTTATAGATGAGTGCCACTTCTTTGCAGTATATGACGGTCACGGATCCTCAGGTAAAGAAGCCAGTCAAGCTGCTAACGATTACATCTAGACTTATCTCGAAAAAAATAATAAAAAAATTAAAGGTCTCACTACTGATAAAGCCAGAGAATAGTTTTTAAGAGCAGCATTCAAGAGTGCTGAAAGCAAATTAAAATCTTCAGGTATTGATTACTCTAACTCAGGAACATGTTCAATTGCTATCTTCATACAAAAAAATATATGTTATATTGCTAATCTAGGTGATTCGAGAGCTGTTTTGTTTAGATGTACTAATAAGAAAGAAAAGTTAGCTATTGAGCTCTCTTACGATCACAAACCTACTCGCCCAGATGAGAGAGAAAGAAGTAATCAATATTTCTTATTTTATATATAAAAATAAAATGTCAAATTTATTTGTTTAACTTATTAAACCTTTAACAGTTTAAATATGAGAAAATATGTTTTTAAACAGCGAGCAGTAGTGTCTGTTTAAATAATTTAGATTAGAAATTTATCAAGCAAGCTTTTGATAGAAAATAATGTATTTATAATTTTTTATTTAACTAAAATAGTTATTAGATCAGGCGGTAAGATTGAAAAGCTTATCCATGATGGCGTCCCTGTAGGTCCTTATAGAGTTTGGGCTGATGATGAAGGTCCAGGTATTGCTATGACAAGAACACTTGGAGATCTCTAAGCCAAAAAAATAGGTCTTATTAGTGAACCAGAGATATAGCGCATTGAGCTTACTAGACAAGATTAATTTATAGTAATTGGTTCTGATGGTGTTTGGGATGTTATGTCTTCTGCAGAGGTAACTCTTATTTACTTATTTCTTCATAATCTTTTACAAGCACTTTACTGTTTTAATAATAATTATTCCTATTCTAAAAATAATTAAATATAATATATTATTTATTAAAACATAATAGGTTGTTGGATTTGTTAGTTAATACTAGCCACCAGTTTAAAATGAAAAGTTTGATAAAAATGATAAGGATAACGCTAATCAAGAAAATGTTGCTAGTGCATTAGTGGCAGAGTGCAGAGCAAGATGGGATGATATGAATAAAAATAAAAAGAATTCCTCTAAGATTGGTGATTTACCTTATCTTAAGTTTGGTTGTGATGATATTACATGTGTTGTAGCATATTTAGAATTCAACGATGATGATGCTCCTAAATGATCATGAAAGCGAGGAAAACTAAAAACAGAAATCAAGTAAAAAAACGTTGAAAAACTTAGAAAGATGTGTATTATTTTATTGCTAGTGTAACTTAGCTCAAAATCTATCATTAATAAAATAAAAAATTATTTTGCCTAAAAATAAATAATAACATATATAAATAAAGGCCAAATTTTTATTACTAATAAATAAATAAATAAATGAAAAACACATCCTCATATCAACAAGCTATTCCTATAAAATATAATATTAAAACAACAAATAAATAAATAATTAAATTCTATTTATGATATGTGTAACTGTATTAAATATACAATCATAATTACATTTACTATCATTATTAGTTTTCCTGATTTTTAAGTAAAAATAGATATTTTTGGATTATATTATAACCAATTATATATAAACTCTTTAACACAAAGTTATTTTTTATTAATTTTTGATATTTCTATTAACTAAATGCATAGTAAATTTTAGTTTGCTATCTTAGTGTTTAAATTTATAAATTATCTTGGTTGACATTTTTCACAAAATGTTCTTAAATATTAATTTTTATATTAATTAACAATCAATAATTTTACTAAAATACTTAAAATTAATATTTTTATATTGTTAAAATAATTCAATTAACTTTTAAGATTAACAGTCATTTATTTCTTGAGAAATAAATTAAAGAAAATATTATTCAACTCATGCTCTGCCAAATTATTAAATAAATAATTAACTAACTAATTTATCCAAGAAAAATATACTTTTTTAAAATATTTTTTTTATAAACTAAAACACAATAAATTAAAAGTAAAAATGAATAATTTTTGAATTTAAAATTTATGAAATTGATTGTGATGATTTAAAGAGAGAATCTATAGATACTAAAAATATTCATAAGCTAATTGCATTAAATATTAAATTGGTTGATAAATTGTTAATAATTTTATTCAGCAATTAGAATTAACTTGATTAAAAAAGTAATAAAATATGGAAAGTTTGGATGTGAAATTATTTTTAAGGATATCAAATATTTATAGATTTATTTTAGGTTTATCATTTTTTTAATTATTCTTTTTAATTTATTTTATTTTCTTCGTTGTTAAATTTTTTTCATCTATTTTTAATTAATTTTTAATATTTTTAGTTATTTTTATCAGTTAATTTTTTAATTAATATTTATTTATATTTTTTATTTCTTTTTATTTATTTATTTATTTATTGTTTTTTTTATTTTTTAAGATTAATTTATTTTTTTTCAAAAACTTATGATCTGAAATCTCAACTGCCACATTGAGTAAAATTAAAAATTATCAATTGCCACATTGATAGTTAAAATTATATTTAAAAATTTTTTTTTGGATATATTTCGATATTTATCTATTTATTAGTAGTGCCTATTTATTCCTCAATTATTTCATTATTTCTATTTTATCAGGGAAGAGAATTTGTAGTTTTTTTATGTTTTGTTGTGGTAATACTATTATTTAAAATAGAAATTCTTGGTGGCTTAAAAAACTTTTTGTTGCTAGCAATTAAGTTTTACTTAAGCGAAAGTCATATTAATTGAATTAACATCAAAAAATATGCCAACAATTTAAGTTGATCATGCTTAGCAATACATACTGAATTTGTATGCAGAAATATAAAATTTCATTAGGATTAAATTAATCCAAGTTTTTGATCATATTAAATCTATATGATGATTATGTCTAATAATCTAGTTAGTTTTTTTAGATAAATGCATATTAGTTTATATGCAGATGCTACTTTTTAAAAAGTTTATCATCAATCATACTTTTTTTTTCTAGTATGAGGAAGCTTCAATGAGCAATCCATTTTTTTATCTGGTCTTTCATTTGCATAATTTCAATTTATCTGTATGCAGAAATGTAAAATTTCATTAGGATTAAATTAATCCAAGTTTTTGATCATATTAAATCTATATGATGATTATTTCAAATAATCTCCTTTGCTTTTTTAGATAAATGCATATTAATTTATATGCAGATGATACTTTTTAAAAGGATATCATCTATCATACTTTGTTTTTCTTGTATGAGGAAGCTTCAATGAGCAATCCATTTTATTTATCTATTATCTTAATCCTTTATTTGCATAATTGAATTTTTCTTTATGCAGATTTAAACATTTTTGTAATAAATCAATAATATTTAAACATAGAAAATTGAGTGAGTCTATTGAATTTTATTTAGATCATACATAATTTCTTGTATGAGGATTTCTCCAATTTAATTTGAATTTTTTTCTGTTAAGTAATTAATTACATACGTTAGAGTTTTTGTATGCAGTTGGTCTTATTACATAAAGACTAACATCAGAGTTTCAGCAAGCAATTATATAGCATACATTTATTCTTGTATGCGAATTATATTCAATTGTTGGTTTTGATTTATATTATTTGTATACTCTTTTTTGTATACAGATCATCATAAAAATTTATTTATGGATCGAGTTTGAGCTGTAGCTCGTCATACTTAATGCTGTATGAGGGAAGTCTAATCCCAGTTTATATATTAATTTATTTGTATACTAAACTAAATTAACTCTGTATACAGGTCATTTCATTATAAATATTAATGACCTACTTGGTTTGTTGAAGATGAGCTACTTTTTCATCTCAATTAAACATACTTTTTTTATCTGTATGCTAAAATATTTTAAATGAATAAAATGAGTTCATACATACTTGATTATTAACTAGGAAAAGCTCCATTTTATTTGTATGCAGATAAAATTCTAAAGAATTTTATCAAATGTTTTTTTTAAATAGATTGAAAAACATTCTACTTCTCCCAAAAATTAATGAATGACATTAACACAGCATGTTTCAAAATTGTTAATGGATCATGCAGAGTGTCCTCGGAATACTCTTTTAATATTTCTAACATGATGTTAGCAAGCAAAGTTATATCAATATTTGTTTTGCGCGTTGATAAGGTATTGCTGCCCAGGATACTTAATGTTGTTAAAAATTTGTGTATCTTTTTTTTCTTATGCTGTTTAAGAATGTATGTGTGATTCATTTTTGTTTTAGGTAAAGTAGTGTTTTACTTTTCTATTTGTATTTTTTAATTTTTTTTTAATTGATTTATGTTTAATAAAGCTAAATGCATCCTTTATTGATTATATTTTACTTTTACAAATTAAATTTTGAAAATATCACGGGAGTTTATCTATCATCTATTATGCAAAAATTAAACAATAATAATCTTTATAATATTACAAATTTAATTAAGATTTTTTATAACTAATCACACAATCCTAAAATATTAAGTAGTAGGTAGCAAGCTAGCAGTTCTTCTTTAAATAATACAAATTGTATAGGTCAGCAAATATTTGCCAAATTTAAAATAGACTTTAAACAACAAACAGAGCAAAGCATTTATCTGATAAAGAATGAGGCCAGGAGCTAAGAAGCCATTTAGTATAGTAAAAGATTAATTTGGCTTTTAAAATTAGAGGTGCTTTTAAAGAAGTGATATTTACTATTTTTGAATATAGAAAAAAAGCGATTATGAAGAAGCTGATGCCTTAATTGCAATGGCGATGAACAATAAATAGCCACAAAAGGGATATGTAAATATTTTTAAAAGATTATTATTTTTTTAATAAAATTTTGGTGGAATAGTAAATTCAGCAGAATTAGAATGAAGAAGAATAGGTTAAGAATATATCAAGCCGTCCTTAGTTTAATTTGCGTAAAGGTACAGATAAGGGTAGAGATAGTCCTTTCATTGAAAGTACAGAAGACAATGAATTTGGTTCAAGTTAAGCAGCAGAGTCAACTTAAAGCCAATCGTTTAAACCTCAAAAAATGGCATTTAAAAAGCCTTTATCACATTAACAAAACGAAATCGATACACTTATTCAAGAAAATATGCAGCAAAATAAAAATCCATTAAAAAAACCTTCTCCATATGATAGTATTAAGCCTTTTGCAAAAAGTAAATTATTTTTTGCTTAAACAAATAAATTAAAATATAAAAAAAAATATCATTTTTATGTAGATTCACAAAACTATTCAATAAAAAAAAAATTATTTTGTAAATAGAAATTTATTGAATAATTTACTGATAATAAATGAATGAATTAATTATCATAAATAAATTTACTGCTTTAAAAAATAATTTATTTAATCAATTTTTATAGAAACTAATTAGATTACATCAAAACCAAACAGTGATACAAATTTTGAAGATAATCCCTATACTTAGGATTAACCATTATCAAACTCTATCCTGAGTAAACCATCATTCAGTAGTAGACCTATAAGAAAGAAAGATGAAAGTTAAATAGAACCAGCAAATTTAAGAAAACCTGAAGATGAAGAGTCAGCACCAGTTTAAAGCATTAAACCTTTTGATAAAAAAAGTATGCTAAATCCTTCTAGAGGTCTCAAAAATTACCCCTAATAACCTATTGAGTAGTAGCAAGAATAGATATAAGAACATCCAAGACCGAATTCATAAACTAGGACAATAAATATTAAAAAGAAATTAGAAACTAAAATAAAGTAGTAGATAAATTATATGCCTATATAAACTCCTATAATTAACAAAGAAGAATCTGAAGAATATGAGCAAGATTTTGATGTATTAAATAAAAATGTATTTGAATGAAATTTATTTATTTATATTGTTATTTATACAGGACTATGTTGAAGATAAACCAAAATAACAAGCTATCATTGCTGCAAAACCTAATTTACCAATTCCAGAAAAAGGGTAGATAGATTGGAAAGAGTAGGAAAGGAAATAAAGGGAGTAAGAAGAACTCTTAAGAATTCAGAGAGAATAAGAAGAAAAAAGAAGGAAAGAAGAAGAGGAAGAAAGACGAATTTAAGAAGAGAAAAGAAGAGATGAAGAAGAAAGAAGAAAAGATGAATTCAGGAGAAGAGAAATTTAAAAAGCTGCCATGATTAACATTCATTAACATTAATAACATTTAAATCAACAAGATAATGTTCCAGGAGGCTTATTGGTAGGCAAACAAGGTTATGATAAAAATATTTTTAGTGCTTAACCTATGAATAACCAGCTAGACAGCTATCAATAGAATTTCGATTAAGTACCTGCACAGCCTTCTGTTTAGTAAGCAAAGGGTAAAGCCAAACCGGTATTAAAAGATAAATACCGTGACGATTAAAATGAAAGATAGTAACCTTAACAAAAAGATATTTAAATAGAAACAAGAAACCTAGTGATGGCAAATAAAAAAGGTGGTATGTAATATCAATCTGAGTAAGTGTAAGAACAACCATACGTTTAAAGATCTTAACAGCAAAATTAAATGTAGCAGCATTAAGTTTTAGTAGAAGACCAATAATATAACAAAAAGTAATAAGATTTTGGCTATGCAAAGAATTAGTATTAAGAAGAAGACCACAATATTTATAATAATTTCTCCTAAAAAGAAGTCAAACTTTAACCATAATATGACCCAAAAGGAGAATACATAGAAGGAGATGAGGTTAAGGTTAATTTAAAGCTAAATGATAAAAAAACCTCTTTAGCTAAAATAGAGGCTTAATAAGAAAGAGTTAAAAACTTGAGATAGCTAATATAGCTTGAGTTAGATACCTTTGAAACTCTTTTTGAACTTCAGCCTACAAGTAAGGAATTAAATACAAATAACATATATAATTTAATTACTGCTTCAAAAATAAAATAGCTGACTATGAAATATACATCAATAAAATTAAGGCAGGAACTTTGAAAAACTCTGCTGACTAAAGTGATGACAATAGAGTGACACAAGAGATACAAGCAGACTTATTGTAATTATTTAAAATGATCAACTAAAAATTATATTAACTTTTCTTTTTAGCTAGTAAAATGAGTTTGGAAATCAATTCCCAGAAGACTAAACAAGAACATTTTTAAAGACCAATGTAGCCGTTGCTTAATAAGTTACAGAGGCAATATAAACACAAACAGAGCCTTAAATAGAAAATGTTACTAAGAACTTAGATGATGCTACGAAATTGATAGAGTATAATTTTTTTAAAAATATTAATTAGTTGTATAAACATAATTGGAAAATAGATTTATGAATAATGTCTATCCTGTGTTTGAGGAGATTTTAAATACTGAAAAAAGTAACAATTAAAATAACAATGATAACTTTCTTTCTGAAGATGTTAGGAGATATCCTATCCCCAAATTCATTTCAGAGAAATTTAAAATACTAGGAGTAAGAACGACTTTGAATGATGTGAAGGATGCCTATATATGCTACGATATAAGTTAAGAAGGGAATGAGTGGTTCCGTTTAAGTTTAATAATTAAATATACAAATTTCCGTGTGGTAAAATATTGCATAACACAAAGTTAGGTATCTTGTCTTGCCCATTCTAATAATATACTTATCGCTGGTACAAAAGAAGGTTCTTTGAATTTATGGGATCTAAGAGAAACAGAGTTTTCTCACTAAAAGGTTTCAAATAAATATATTGATGCAATAAAAGAAGGAATGGAAAAAAATGAAAATATCATAAACTCTGCACCAACTTCTTCTAAATCTCTATCGAACGATGAAGATACTTTTGAGGCAAGTTTAGCCTTCCGTTTCCCAAGCTTTACAACAGAATATCTAGTATAAAATGCAAATATTTTACTAAACGAAACAGAATCTGTGTAGCATTCAAGCTCTGTAGTAAAAGTCTTAATTAATACAAGAAATAACTAAAGTCTAGAGTTTTTCTCCTTAGAAGAATTCGGAAAAGTGATTGTATGGAATCTTTTAGAACTACAACAGTAAGAAGCAGAAAGAAATTACATAGAATTTGGTAAATATACAAAAATCAAGGTATAATTTTACATTTTTTTATTTCATGTTAAAATGTTTATTTAAAACCAATTAAATAAATAAAGGTAATGAGTTAAGGATTCATAAATTTAAGCTAGTAAATATTTATGAATCCAGACTCCATCTGTTATGACATACAACTAGATTCCGAAGAAAACAAGTAAAAAAATAAAACTTTAAATATTTTTAAATCATTTTAAAATTTTTTTATTTAAAAGTTTATACATTTGCTCTTCTTTAGGGATAATAAAGGCTGATAAATTTTGTACTAATAAAATAAAACACCCCAGAGTTTTCGGAGAACATAGAACTACTTCTTTCCCAACTTGTCTTTTTGTTTCTAACGAGACTGAATTGCTCGTTGCTGGTTATTCTGATGGATCAATAAAGTAAAATACACTAATTAGATTTTATTAACGAGCAATCCATCATTTATTTTTAAAATTTCAAAAAAATAATTAAACTTAAAAAAATTTTTTTTCAAATTAAGCTTTCTAAAATTTTATTTTTCAAAATTAAAAACTTTTATTCCAATTGTGAATTTAATTTATTTTTAGAACAGTTTTTAAAAATTTTCAAAAATGTTATAAATAATTTAATTATTTTTAATTTAGAATGTACTCTAAAAATTTCAAAGATCCTTTGCTTTCATTCACGAACTTTACAAGACAAAAGATAACTAAGATATTTGTAAATCAATAGTAAAATAAATCAACAAATAAAAAATACTATGATATAAATCGCTTAGTTGCTAGTGATGCTACTGGAAATATTTTCCTTTTTGACCTTTCTATAAATTAATCAGTAAAAAATTCAATATCAATTCAAATTAAATATTTTTAAAAACTCTCTTTATTATTAACAAATTAGAGTCCCATTAAGACTTATTAGCAAATTTCTAAAGTTAATGTATCTTCAAAGAAAGCTGTTTCTGTATAAAACATACCTGATATCAATGGTGTTGAAATATTTATTTAAAATGAATAAAATTAAGTTAGCTCATTTAAATGGAAGTAATATTTATTATTTTATAAAAAAATTATTTACATTTTTTTTAACATTAGTTATGATGATCTAGTAGAAAAAAATCTAAAAAAAATATACGAAGATATGAAAAAACTTGAACTTATTGTCCCAACATATTACCATGATTTTGATTTTGGAGGAGAAGATGAAATCCTTATTTGAAAAAGAAATCATTTTAAAATTATTACATAAAAATTAAATTGAACTTGTAATTTAAATATTTAAAAATTACTTCTTTTCTTTTAAGTCGTAAAATCAATATTTATTTTATCGATTAATTGTGGTATTTTTTGAAAAAATAGATAATATTTAAGTTAATTGTAAAAAATTTTAAATTAAATTGATTGCTATCAGATCAGGAATATTTTATTAAAAAAAATGTATATAGATAGATAGATCAATACTTACTTACTCATTAAATTTTAAATTTTGTTAACAAAAAAAATAGAACATCATAGATGATTTAATTGCTAAATTAAATATGTTTTTGTCACATATTTTACTATTTAAATTATATTGATTAAATATTTATTTTAGGATTAATATCATAAATTGAATATTGAATAAATAATTAAATATTTGAACAGAAAAAAAATTAATTTTAAAGCTACATAGATAGATAAATAGATATTTACTATCTAGATCATATTAATTTTAGAGTTATTTTAGGGATTTTATAATAAATTAAATATTAAATTATATTAAATTAATTATTAATTTTATATAAGCTTACATTTAAAAATACGAAAAGAATTGAGAACTAAGAGTAATTTATAGGTTAAAGGAAATAAAAATCTGTAATATATAAAAGTTAGGTAGATAGATAGATAGAGATTACTATTTAAATTGATAGTAAATAATATAAATTTATACAAAAGATCAAATAAAATATTAAGTAATTAATTCTTTCCTATTCTTGTGATTTTCAAGATTTAATATACTAATAGTTAATTTAAGTTATTAGATGAGTAATAAGAAGAAAGAATCAATTAGATTTTATTTAAATATTAGTTATATTTACCTGATATTTTTAATGCATATTTTTATATAAAAAAACTTTTAAGATAGAGCTTGAGATAAAGATAAGTACTTTATTTTTTATTTATTTATTTATACCATTCTTTTCTACTATTCTTTCATTATTTTTTTCTATTTTTTTTACCTAGATCACGTATCTTTTAGTCATATCTTTAAGCTTCTTCCATATTTTCTTTTTTATCTTAGGATGTCTTTTTATCATTTTTCTGGAAGTAAAGCATATCTTCTCTAAATCTGGAATCAGAAGGAAGGGGATTCATTTCATATTCGCACATATAAGGGAAATCTTTGGTATCATCCCAATAGCGCATTCCATCGAATTCTAAATATCTGCACCAAATACCTTCAGCCTTAGAAATAAGCTGTAAAACATCATTATTAACGTCTAATGCCAATTCTCCCTTTTTAGCTAAAGGTTTGTGAGCTTACTGTAGCATTTAAATTACATGTGGCTTCACTTTATAGATAGCACCAGAAACTTCATCTATTACTGACTTCTTTGAGAAGAGTGAGCTTAGTCCTGAGCTTCCATTTGGATTATATATCAACTCTAAAACTAAATTACTTTTAGGTTCCCAAACATATGCTCTACCAAAGCAGTTAAGAGACCTCTAACCAATAGCTGTGTTGAACAAATTAAAGCTATTCCATATAGCATAAACTTTATTTTAAGTATTTTTAAAATAGACTGTCGGATTACCAGCGAGTAAACCAGTTAACGAGTTAGCTCCCATATTAACCTATAACATAAAAATTTTTTATTAAACAACTCATAATTAGTTAGTAAATTTACCAAAGGAATATGACATCCATAAAGATCATAACCTCTACCGTAAAGATAGTAATTGGAAATAGGAGGATGATGAGAGGTTTGTTCGAAATAAATAGGGCATCCGTTAAGTCTAGCTTGCACTGTTTCTCCGATAATCGGGTTAAATGGTTTTTCTTTTGTTTAGTTTAAATGAGTTAATAATTTTGTTTATTTATCATTAAAATAAAAATTGATACCTTAATTGAAACCCATGATGAATGAAGATAGCAAAAATGCGGCAGTGTATTTTATCTGTTCAATGGTGCTATTAACCAATCCACCCTTTTCAAGGAAGTTAGGAGCATGTCCAAATCCCTTAGCAAGTCTTTAAATCATAGACTTAGAGTCGAATACCTAAACTGGCATAGATATATTCATGATACCTCTACCATTTAAAATATTTGATCCGATTCTTTTGATCATCATCATGATAACAGCCTTTTATTCTTTCATCAGTTTTTCATTGTGATAAGTAAGTCCACCCTTCTTTTCATCTCTTCTGTAATCATGTTTCCAGCAGTAATGTCCTTTTTCCTTAGTAGATTTGACAACTTAGTAAATTCCTATTATTTTAATTATATTTTAAATTTGTTCAAATTGTAAGCTATATGCAATACCTGAAACTATTCTCATTTCGTGCTTAGATCTTATACAATCATTTATATATGCTTTAGTCTTTATCTTCTCTAGGATTTAGTCCACTTGCTAATCAGTGTATTCATCTTCTGCATTGCCAGTGGTTACAGGTCTGTTAAAAATTAAAAAAATATAAACACCACTTGCATTGTATATTAATTTACCTATCTATTCTGATACTAATGAATACTTAAGAGTCTACTTCATCAGCATTATCGCCATCTATTTTAATAAATTAATTAAAAATTTTAATCATATTAAATCTTGACTTAATTTATACCTTCTTGCTCTGCATTACATTCAACTATAATATCCTATGCTATGCTTAAAGGCATAAGACATTTGCTAATATTTTCGAATCCCTTCAAGAACCTCATAATATTTTATCCTTGCTATTTTTCATCTTCGTTTGAGAAAGTAAATTTAGATCTTATTATCAACGTAGTTGAGTTGTTATTTTAGGGGTCAGGAAATATGATAAATAAATTTTGCATTTTATTTTAAAGCTCTTATTCGATATTTTTGTCAACTTACTTATTTAAATGCCAAAATTCCCATATAAAGTAAGCATTTGCAAATTATATGGAATATCTATAAGAAACTATGTCTTTATCAACTATTTTGTTTTCTCCCTTGTCATACTTGAAATTAAATGAAATCAAACTTAGATTTCTAGTTTCATTATTATTTTGGCTTGCTGGCTAAAGTTGGTATCCACCTATAAGAGAATTCCAGTGGTCATTAGTAGAAGGAGTTTGTATTTCCTATTTGTATCAAAAAAAAAAGTAAATTCATGAAATAAAATGTGATAGAAAAAGATTATTCAAAAAGCACTTTACACTAAATTGATTAATTATCAACCAGCTGTAATTTTAGCTGGATAAATCAAATAAAATAAATTTTGAGGAACTTAAAACTGTAAGTAAAATATAATAAAGTCTAGATTAAACTCTAATTAATAATATTATTAACATCTGGGGATAGCAAATAAAGAATGAAAGAGGAAAAATCACTGTAATCTGTTTTTGTAATTAAATTTTTCTGAAAATTTTTTTTCTTGAGGACGTTTTTAAAAATTTTATCTCCTTCCTTCCTAACTAACAATCAAGGTAATTAATTTTGATTATATCATATTTAATATATTTCGATCCATTTTTGTATTTGATACAAGCTAAAAGCTTAAAATTGCATGCTTTTTTCATAATTTAACTTCAAACTCACACTATTACTATTAAATTTGGTACTACCAAAACATCTTGCTGATCAATTTGCATTTAAAAATATTATTTAAAAAGATTAAGTAGTTTAATTTATTTATTTATTTACTATTCATAAAATTTTTTTACACTTGACTATAAAAACTTGTTTTCTATATCCTCAAAATTTGCAAATGAATTAATGAAAGTAAGAAAAGGCTCGCTGATTAATTAATTAATTAATTACCTCGTATACTTCAATTGGTTTCATTTCTGGAACTTCTTATACTAGAACATATTTATCGTCATTTTTGTATAAATTTTTTTCGATTTATTAGCAATTTACCTTGGCATAGAGGGCCTCCAAAAAGTGTTTACGTTTCTTGTAATAACCTTCTAAGACTTGCAAAACCTCATCTTTGATGGATTCGGGAGCATTTTCGTAAATGGCTTCTATACCAGGATTATCCTAGATAGTGTCAGGCATAAACTAAATGTTATATATAACGTTGAAATTAGGGATGAAAAGTCCTCTTTCATTAGGTTTTCTTTCATCGTACTCATCAGCATTATTCTCTCCATATTAACAACAGCTTTCAAACTACTTTATTAATTCATCGTAGTCTTCTTCTTTGTTGATATTGACTACTTAGCGTTCGTTTCCATTTTTTTTGCCATTGATATTAATTACATTATTTCCATTAGGAACCATAGAATTTTGAGCACCTCCTAAATTATTGCTAAACTTAGAAGAAGGAGGAACTCCTAGCATTCCATTCTATTAGTAGACCTAGTTTTTCTTCTGCTCTCCATTTTATTGTTGAAGAGACAACTCTTTCTATTTTTAAGAGACTTAGTAAGGGGTTAGACCTCCAGCAGCTTGGACAATATAATTTTTGTCTATAATTTTTTCTACTTCTTCCATCCACATACGCGCATTTTATTCATTTATATCACCTATTATAACACGTTTATACTTCTAGCTGCTAATATCTTTTACTGCTTTCAAATTGAAGTAGTAAACTTTAGATTTTTTTGGTTTTCCAACCCATTAAACTTCATAGTTTTCAAGTAAAATTACTTTTTCTTTTGCTGCTTTGCCTTTACGTAAGCTTAATGTGCCTTTAATATAGTTAAGCACAATAGACCTTTTGTTCCAGCTTTTTAAAATTTTGCTTCTTTTATAAATAACACCGATTTTATAATTACTTTATGCAGTTTCCTCCATTTATATATTTTGTATATCACTATACTTTTATTGCTTCAACTTCTCTTTTTACTAATCCTACTATAGAGTTTTTGAATTTATAATTCTCTGAGCTCTCCAATACTTGTTTCCTTGTTATTATCAAACAAAATATTATATAACCTGAGTTTCGTTTTATTAATTAATTATTTACTATATTTTTTAATTTTTATCAATAATATTATCTTTTTGAACTTTTTTTATATATTTTTTAATAATTGTCTTGCTTCAAACAAACAACAAGTGCGATATAAAAAAGGAAATTGTGTAAATAAGTATTAAAATAAAATCAGGAGCTGCTGAATGAATCAATAAATTAAAATACTGATTTTAAAACATTGCATGAATGAGTGAATCTATTTATTTACTTATCTTTCATTTTAAGTAAAAAGGATAAGCATCTTTATACTCCTTTATCAAAATAAATTGTATACTTTTTTTCAATAATAATTTATATGCGTTAGGCCATATTAAAAAATTGTAATATCATGTAATTTTCTTATTTTTAATTACCATGTACCTAACTGGTAGAATATCATTTGTTAACTCCTCAAATGTTTTCACTTTCTATATCTTGGTAGGTATGTAAGTATGTATGTATCTTTTAATTTACATTCTAACTAAATAAAAAAAAGTAATCTTTTATTCTTTTAAAAATTTAAATAAAGTAATTAATTGCTTTGGTTAAAGCTATAAAATAACATACACTTTTATGCAAATTAATTTTTTAAAACTAACTAATATTTATTTGTATCAGAAAAAAGCAAAGCATTTTATTCTTCAAACTTACTAAAGAAGTAAGAACACTTTTAATCACATTAAAAATTATGATACTAAATCTCTTGGTCCGAATGGATCCAGCTTGGGAGATTATTTAATATCTAAGCCTTTTTTATTTTCCAATTAAAATTTTTAATTAACAAATTTCTAATAAAAATTAATGCCAGTGCATGAACTAAAAGTTAATTAAATTAATTAATTTCCCAGACATAATTATTTTGGATGTAACAAATTAGTGTATTGAAAAGTGATTTATACAGCTGACAATAAGCCAATCATAAATTGCTTTTTATCTATTTCTAAAATTTCTACTCTTTATTCTTTCTTTCAACCACAAACATTCCATAAGAGTTCTGAGAAATTTCCCAGAAACTTTTGATATAAAAATGGCTATTTTTTATTTTTAATTTTATTCTAGAAATAAAAGATATTTTGATTTTAAAAACATTACTCATTTTAAAATTTAAGTTTCATTTAATTCATTTTTAATTAATAACAAACAAGTATTTATTATTCTTTCAAAATATTACAGATAAATTTATAATTAATTAATTAATTAATTAATTAATTAATTAATTAATTAACAGGTAATATAATTTTTATAATCTATATTTATTATATACAACCTATTGCTGTTAAATTTCACCAGTAGTACTTTCTCACAGTCTTTTATCTAATTATCTTACAAATTAAATATTAATTTTTTTAAAGATGGATGGATTATTGGAAAAAAATGAACAAATAATTTAAATAAAACATCAAATTTTTCACTTAAATATTATAAACAATTATTATAAGACTGCTATTTATTTTTTCTTACTAACTAATATAAAAATTTTAGTTAATTTATCAATTAAAAAACTTTTTATTTTATTTTTAATATTTTGATAATAAATAATTTTAAATAATAATTACTAAAATTATATATCTTCATATCTAAATAGATTGCAGAAATAATATCATTTTAATTATTTTTTTAACAAAAAATATTGTAATTAGTTAAGAAATAATGAATATATATTTCATTAAATTTTCTAGATCATTTAATTTTTTAAGCTTTAAGTAAACTTTTTAAATTAAAATATAGTGAAAGATAAACAATAATATTTTATCATTAGCCTTAAGCTAAATAAGTAAGCATAATAAAATAAAATTACATAAATTATTTCCTATTTAATATTATTTTGTGCGAATAAGCCAATATCTTTTTTATTAAATTTAATTAATAGACCGGACTTTTAAATATTACGATTTTTCTGCATACATTTTTTTTATAATAAAAAACTATTTTCTTTAATCTAATTTGTTTACTTCTTTGAATTATAAATATTTAATTTTAACTAAATTTTTCAAATATATTAATTTTCAACAAAATCTTTCACACAAATTAAATTAAATTATGATAGGATAAAAGGATTTTTAGCTTCTTTTTTAATCAACTAATTTGCTTTTAGCCATTTTCAGAATTATTATCACCACCTTCTATCCACTTGCCAAATTCTTCAAGTCTCTTTTCATCATCCTCTATTTGTTTTGAAGTTCTTTTGTAATCTGTCTTACCATCCCAGAAAAAGCATTCAAGCTCTCTCTCATCAAAATATCTACCATTCATCTTATCTATGCAAGTCTTAGCATCAGTAGAATTTTTAAACTTGATCTCAATAACACCTTCTGGATTTTCTTCAAATATTTTTAATCTCTATATTGGTCCACATGATGACTCTATCTCTTTAGCCATTTCTTCTCTGAGTTCTTCCAAGAAATTTTCATCTTCTTCTATGTCCTTAAGAGTAAATACATTCTTTAAAATTACAATTTTCAATCCAGTGTCGATTTGGTCTTCATCTTCCCAACCCAGAGCCTATCTTTAAGCAGCTTTCATTTGGGCAAGTTAAATTTTATCTAATCCTTTCTCTTTGTTAATAATAACACCTTCTCTTTTCTTATAAGTCTCTCCATGCTATTCGAAATTTGCTCTTTCGACCCTAATAACATGACCTGGCTCTATTTCTCTCTCATCAAGCATTGTAATAGCAATTTCTACAGATTCCATCATTTAAAAGCTGATAACTGCATCACCTTTGGGAAGTCCTTGTTCATCCTAATTGTTAAAATACATAATTAATATTTTACAATTTATTTAAAGTGTTAAAATTAATTTTAACATCTCATGTTTTTATTAAATTGCAAATTGCCAGCTTTTTTGAAAAAATATTGCAAATATGTTGTACATATAATCTAAAATCTGTTTAAAATGCAAGGCTGGCTGTTTATAAAAAGTAATATTTTTAAACATGCTTTATTTTATTTCTTGCAGCAAGTATTTTGTATAAAAAAAATATAAAATTCTATTATCCCTAAATTACCTAGTAAATTTTGATCTTTTTTTTGTCGGTGATTGGGTCCTTTCTAATAACTCCTGCTCTAGAAAAGAATTCATCAAGTTTTTCTTCAGTAATTGAATGAGGTAATCCCTTGACATATATATATGTATTGACCCTAGATTAATACCATTTCTATTTCTTTTTTTCAGCCTATCTTTTGGCTTTCTTTTTGTTGCGTTTTATCTTTTTAATTTACTCTGCTGTCATTCCTTTCATCATTTCTTTGTCTTTGGGATCAGCATTATTTTCTTCAATATCATTTTATATTTATAGTTAATCTTTCAAATTACTTTTCAATTTCTCAACATCTTTATTCTCTTCGCTTATAAACTATTTCCTAAGCTTATCTATTAATTCATTTCTCATTTTATCCATCTCTTCTTTAGGCTCTTCATCTTGCTGAATCCAAACTCTCTCATTATTTTCATCTTCTCTACAAATATTCCATTTTTTATCATCTTCAGAATAATAAAAATAGCTGTTTAAAGTATTATTGGCCATTCTTTAAATGGCTTCTTCTGGATTTTCTTGTAGCAATTTTAAATACTCTCTTTCTTCTTCTTCATCTTCATCTAAAACGTCTTCTTCATCTATTTGCTGTAGCAATTCTATGTTTTATTATACCTTATCTTGGCTTATTTCTTCCTCCTTACCGCTATTCATCTATTAATTATATTTAGCCTCCTCAAGCAGCTTTTAATCAATTTAAGCTTACTTTTTATCAAGCTTATCTTGTATTTTCTACTACTTTTTACCTTTCTAGTTACCAAGAGCTAATTCCTACTATTGCTTTTCATAAAGTTCTTATATTACCTTAATATCTTATTGTTCATCAAGAATAGCCTCCTTCAATTCTTATACTTTAAAAAGTTAAACCCATTCTGGCATACCTTCTTTCCAGACATAAGTTGAAGAGTTTATTGCTGAAGTCCTATATAAAACATCTAAATCTCTAATACTAACAGGGCCTATAGGTGTCCTCTCTTGCAGAGCTTAACTGTCTGCATAATACCAAATAAACTCCTCCATAAAACTTTATCAACTTAATATGTTGTGCTTAATTAAATAAATATTTTTATTATTTATTGAATATATCTTTATTCGATATACAATATAATTTATTGTCTAGAAATTTAGAATAATACGAAACTTATGCACATTTTATGCAGTTAATTCTACTATGTTTTTTTTTGTTAAAATTTGGTTTTTACAAACAAAAGAAGCATAAATAAAACTAAGTTATTGTCATAGATTTTAGCTTTAATGCCAATTAAATTTATAAAATTAAAGAAATAGTCTCAAGAAATTAACATCTTATAATTTTATTTTCATTTGATTTTCTATTTGTTTTAGTTTTTAAATATCCATTTTAGCTAATTTAACATGTTTGTTTTACTTTTTTACTTGGAATTAAAAAACAAAGAACTCATGACAAGGTTTTAGAAATGAGGGGCATAAAAAAATGAGGCTAAGAGTAAAGTTCAATTTTTACATAATTTGTAATTAAGTAATTTTTTGTTGAGTAATATTAAAAAACTTTAATCTTGAAAATAATCTTATACAATTTTTAAAGATTTATAAAAACAGAGTATATATGAATTATATAATAATGGCTAATAATACTTTATATTTTTTAAATTATTCAAGTATTTTTTCAAGCAAGAGGGTAAGAAGCAGCATTGCAAAGACCACAGGAGTTACCAGATTTTAATTAGATGAAACCCTTTTCACCCCAAGAAGTACCCCAAGAGTTCTTAACCTTGTAAGTTTCGTTAACGTAACCAGTTAATAAAACACCGTGATTAAGTCTGCTGCCACAGGATGCCAAGACTCCCTTGTTGTAGAATTACCATGAAGAAGCATCGACTGCAATAGCAATGGGTTGTTGGGAAAGAGCGTTTAAGAGAGATTTGCAGTCACCTTGGGGAATGTCCTTGTAGCCAGAGATAGACTTCTTTTCAAAGGAAGAGGTGTCCTTGCACTTTCCGTCTCTAGCAGTGTACTTGTAGTCCTTGGTTTAAGAGATCTTTTCGTCAAGGATGTAGTCGAAAGCAGAATCCATCCAACCACCGTTGCAACCTTCGTTATCGTACTTGGGAGTTGTAGCACAATCGACCAATTCTTGTTCAGCTAAATTGATGCTCTTGTCTTCACCGTTCAAAATCAAGGCAGATTCAACAGCTCCGATAGCAGAGAAAGCCCAGCAAGAACCGCAAGAACCTTAATCCTTAACAGGAGTAACAGCACCCTTTTAAGTCCAATCAATGTCACCATTGAAGTCACCTTCGACCTTTTCAGCATTGAAGTTTTGTTGGAGTTAGAGAGATAAGTAGGATTACTCGAATTCTTGAGGGGTCATGTCCATGAACTTGGTGATACCGAAGGAAGGATCGTTCTTGATAACTTCTAAATTTTGAGCAAAAACTCCGATTCTGTATCTTTCGAATTCTTAGTCAGCATATTTCTTACCAAACTTTTGCTTGAATTGATTCCATTATTCAAGGAGGGTATTTCTCTTGAAGGATAAGTTACTGTCTTAGTGGTTCTAGAAGTAAACACCAGCAGCAGTGATAGCGGCAATAGCAGCAATAGCAATAAGAGTAACTGTAATTTTTTAGCTCATTTTTTTTTGTTTAGTTTAAATTTATTTAATTGAATCTTTTATGAAAGACTGTGTGAGATAAGCTAGTATTTAAAGTAATAATTAGATGTCTACAAAATATAAAAGAAATTTTTTCCTAATCTATAAAAATAGGATGACTCGGTTTTTATGGTTTTGAAAGTTTTGCAAAATAAGATACGTATTATTGTAGATGAATTTTGAAAAACACCACAAAGTATAAGAATATTCAATCTGATATTTTAATTATTAAAAATATATAAGAATTAAGAATTTAGATGGATAGAATCAAAACCTTTCGTTTACAGAGTGTAAAAGAAATAGATCTTGTGGGGAATATTAAGAATTTTAATTTACAGGCTGCTTTCTTTTGAATATGCACTTGTAAAAGAATTAATAAATTATTTGTAATATTTTGGTTAAGTTCAACCAAATGTATACTCAAATATTCTACGGATTAACCAGTTTATAAATCGGCCTTATAATTTAGATTTATTAAAGTAACTAAATATCCAATAATTTGTCAGAAATTTTATTAAATATAACAAATTCTGTAAATATCAACTAAAAAAGGTAATTAATTCAGCTTTTATACAAAATTAAACAAAATCTTTAAAATCCCAAAATGAAATGCTCTTCTCTCTCAAATAAAAATAAATTCAGCTGGAATTGATGTTTTTCAGCTTTATCTTCTAATGCAGCCTCATGTAATTCAAATATTTTTTCTCGCAACAATATTTAATTGAGAAAATTTGTAGTTTAACGCCTCACTCACTAACTCAATATATCAGTCCTTAATTAATTATGTATTTGATTTATCTAAATTACTTATAATTTTTAAATATTCAAAGCAGAAAATATACTAAATATAGATTGATGATGATTTTTTCTTTGATAAACTTTAAAGCAAATTAAATAAAAAAATCGAAATTTTCTCTTTTATTAATATAATCTTAGATATATATTTAGATTTTTTTCCTTTCTTTTTCTCATTTATTTTATTTACAGTCAACAGGATAACAAAAAAAACCACTAAAAATTATGATATCGATCTAAATAATGAATTTTGAAATACCTTAATTCATTCATATTTTTTGAAAAAATTATAAAGACATAGAAGAACTTTAAATTAATGCATTTTTAAATAAATTTTAAACTTTCAAAAAATAATTAGCTATTCATTTAAACCTAATATTTAAGTTTTACCATCAAAACGATAATAAAAATAATTTCATTTATTAGAAAATTTGTATGGAATGGACATATTAATTCACATAAGAACATTAAAATCCAAAATAATTATTGTTGAGTTAAACATTATTTTTATTGTGTTCATAAGATAAAAAAATAGCTAATTTTATATTTGATAAAATCATTTTTGTTTTTAATCGAAGAAAAATTGATAGGAAAAATGAATTTTTATTATTGGCTTAAGTACTGTCTAACAAATATTACTATTTAGTTATCAGAAAAATATACACTTTTATTTCTTTTATTAACTTTGTTTAATACTTATTAAATTCTTACCACTTACAAGTATCTTTCATAAAAATTAAGAGCTTTAAAAAAGCTTATAGATAGATTATTGTAAGGTATTATTTAGAAAGTTCACTAATATTTTAATTGTAGAATTGCTGCCTTATATATAAAAATATTATTAATTTAATGCTAATTTATTTTTTATAAATAATACCAATTATTATAATAAAGTTTTAATTTATAAAAAACATAGAAAGAGCTATAGATTCAACTCTTAGATTTCTTAGGATAATACAAAAATTATTAGAATTTTTTCAACTAATAGAACTTTAAATTTATAATCTAACTAGAGAAATATACATACATATATATTTTCTATTATGAAATATTTGATTTTATTTTAATAATTTCACTCTCATTCATAATAAACATTTTTATTATAACAAGAAATATTCACATACTTTTTTTTTCAAGTTATGAAAATAAATTTAAATATCTTTAGTAAAAAACTATTAACATTTTGATAAATTGATGATTTCAAAAATTAATAAATATTAAAATTTATTTTAAAAACATATGAAGCAATCAATCACTTATTCCTAATCATAATTTGAATACAATAAAAAAATAAATAAATAATTAATTAATATTATTTTTATATTTTTTTATTTATTTTAAAAATTAAACAAATAGTTTTTGTTTTATAATATCTAAATTAAAAAATATTTTAAGCAAAATAAATAAAACCAAGAATAAAGTATATTTAAAATGAATATATTCATAAAAATAGAATACTGTTTATTTTTGTGTTAATTAAATTTGATATTCAAATGAAATGATATGGTCTAAAATAATTAATTAATTATACTGTGATTTCTCTCATTAATCAATACAAACTCAAAAAAAAATTTTTACTTAAAATTGAGTTTTGTATCGAAAAGGAGTAGGAAAAAAAACACTAATTTCCAGGGAGATAGACACCCTATTTTGTAATATATAATACTAATTGACCTTAATAATATATTTTGGTAAATAATAAATAATTTAATATTATCCTAAATAAAAAAGATAATCATTTTATCAATATTTGAATACAAGTAATTGGAATATTCTAGAATTTACCATAAAAATTCTATAAATAATAAACCTTTAAACAAATGAAACTAAATATTTTAAATGATTCGTATTATATAAAAAATAATTGATATGTTTATTCATGCTATTTATATAAAAAATGAAATCAACTATTATTTTATTTATTTATAAAATTTAAGTAAGCAAACAAATAAGTATTTATAAATTTATTCAAATATAATATCTTTTTTGTAGATAGTTATTAATTTTTTAACTTTCTAAAATTCTAATTTCTAAATTTAACTTTGTTATTCAAAAAAAGCTATTCTAGTGAGTAATTAAACATAAGACATATTATAGAAATTTAAAAAATGTGTAAAAATTATTTTAATTAGCATAAAAAAAGTAAATAAACAAAAAAAAATAATTAATAATAATTAAAATTTTTTTCTTATTATTTAATTTAAATGGAAAATTAGAATAAAGAGATATAATAAAATAATGAGTCAGCATATAAGATTATTGCTTGAATAATGATGTCATAATTGATTAGTTTAAGTGATTGATAAATAATTAGAATTTATAATAGTAGTAGAGTTTATAAATAATGAATATAATATTTTCAATATGACCAACTATTTATAATATAGGTCTTCAAGCATTTTAGCAAGAATTTGAATCTATCATACACTTATTTTGCTTTGGAAAAAAGTTGTTAAGAATTTAGATAAATACAAACTGATATAAAATATAGATACAATAATAACAATATAAACTTAGATAATAAATATAGTTAATTACAATCAACCAAGCAAATAAAGCTAGCTAGCAAGCAAACGAACAAACAACAAACTAAAAGAGTTTCCATCACAGAAAATTCGAAAATTATTATTAATATTATAGCAAGGATAATAAATGAGTACTGTAGAATCATGCAATAAAAAATAGTAGCTTGAAATCACTTTTGCAAACTTCGAAGAAATGAAATCATTCTTAAGTGATGATAAGAATATTAAGTCTTAAAAAATAGGTTTGGTTTTTAAGTCTGTAGATGTTGATAATTTTTCTTTGATTTAAAGATTTTTCTAATGCCACAATTCAGAGATTACCGATTTTTTATACATCCATGAGTGCTCAAACACTTTTACTGAAAAGGATTGCGAGAAAATAGCAGAGTACCTTAAGAAAATGAATAACTTGCAGTCTTTACAACTCTTTTTGAGACTAAACAAAATTAACAACGGAATAGCTTTTATATCAAAAATTCTTCCATGTCTTTAGAATCTTTAAAAACTAAGCTTTAGAATGTAAAGTAATGGAATAGATAATGAAGGATTAAGAACCATTTCTGAAGGTCTCAGCTAATTACCTAATTTACAAGAAATAGAATTGTTGTTATTAGGTAATGAAATCACAGATATAGGGTCTCTTAAAAGTCTGAATAATTTGAAAAATATGAAAAAACTCCACTTTTAAATTACAAAAACTAATGTGACACTTGAGTAAATCATAGAAATGGTTGACTATTTGCAATTCTGTGAAAGCTTGAGGTCTCTGACTTTAGAAATACAACAACTTCAATTTACTTGTGAGGATAGTATGAAAATTTTGATGAACAAGATTTGTGATATGGCTTAACTGGAGTCACTCTCCATAGATTTAGAAAATTCTAAAATTAATCCAGAATTAGTTGAGATGTTTACTTAAAGGATTAGCAAAATGAAAAAAATACAAAAAATATAATTGAATTTCAAAAACAACTAGCTAAGAGATGTAGGATGCCAAAACATTAAGAAAATGCTCTTACAAATGCCCCAGTTAACATCTTTAGGTTTAGTTTTAGATATTAATTAGGTCACCACAATAGGTATTGAAGATTTAATAGAAGGCATAAGTGCATTAAAGTATATTAACTAGCTCAATTTTAGTATCATGGCTAACCATTCAGATAAAATCAATTCAATTTACTCCAAGATCTTGTCAAATACATAGTATCTTAGCTAGGTACAAATTCATGCAAGTGGTAGATTCAAATAAATATCCGAAGAATTCGCTAATTACTATAAATAGATATATGCTATGCTTCTATAAATGAGTGTCTTCATCAATAATTTCAATGAATATCAAGTTTACAATCCTTGCTTTATAATGCAAGATCTTTTCTATGATTGATTGAATTAAATTAGCAAGAATTTAAGCTCTTTTATTTTATTATATAAAAACTCCAGTTAATAAAAGATTTATGCAAATCTTAGTATTTATTAATTAAACTCAATTATTCTAAAATGCAAATCTAATTATTTCTTTTCTGTTTTATTTGTCTCAACATCATGACTCTTAATTTGAAATAATTATTATATCCAGAAAAATTAATTTTTTTATTTATTTTTATCCAATAAATTTCTGGCTTATTTATTAAATCTGAAAATAAATACTTTGCGTATAAAACAATTTATTATATTTACTCAAAATTTATTTATATTTACTTTTTATATACATTAAATACAAATAGCAAGAAGCTAAAAGTAATCATTAATTCTAAATAGAGGAGATTAATTAATTATAATTATTCTAAAATGTAAATCTAATTCTCTCTTTTATTTGTCTCACTCAATATGCATCTTAATTTGAAATAATTTATTATTTTCTTAAAAATTAATATTTTTTATTTATTTTTATCCAATACATTTCTGGACTATTAAATGTAAAAATAAATACTTGGTATTTAAAATAATTTATTATATTTACTTATATATACATTAAATACAAATAGCAAGAAGCTAAAAGTAATCATTAATTCTAAATAGAGGAGATTAATTAATTATAATTATTCTAAAATGTAAATCTAATTCTTTCTTTTCTTTTTTATTTGTCTCAACATACATCTTAATTTGAAATAATTTATTATTTTCAGAAAAATTAATATTTTTTCTTTATTTTTATCCGATAAAAATCTGAACTATTAAATGTGGAAGCAATTACTTTGCATTTAAAATAATTTATTATATTTACTCAAAATATTTTTATATTTACTTTTATATATATTAAATAAAAATAGTAAGAAGCTAAAAGTAACCATTTATTCTAAATAGAGGAGATTAATTAATTATAACTATTCTAAAATGTAAATTTAATTATTTCATCTCTGTTTTATTTGTCTCAACATACATCTTAATTTGAAATAATTTATTATTTTCAGAAAATTTTATTTTTTTTATTTTTTTTTTTCCAATAAATTTCTGAATTATTAAATGTGAAAGTAAATACTTTGCATTTAAAATAATTTATTATTTTTACTCAAAATGTCTGAATTAATTTTACTTATATATACATTAAATATAAATAACATGACGCTAAAAGTAATCAATTATTCTAAATAGAGGAAATTAATTAATTTTATAGTAATAATTTATTTGTATCGTACATATTTCCAATAGCATTCATTTATTTGATTTACCCAAAATTAGATAATAAATTGAAATTATATTTGTGGTAGGTTTGAATTTATTGAAATTTAGAATATAAACAGACCAAAGATCTAATTTAAAATCATAAATATTTAAGGTAGGCTTATTTTAAACAATCGAAGATATTATATAAGTAAGTTATTTCATAGCTTATAATTAAATTTTTGAATAATTTTGAAAAGCTTATTTTTAGTAATCTAATCATTAGTTTCAGTACTTTCACAGTTTGTAAATAAGTTAATTAATATTTGGAAAATAGTTTTATCAATCTAAGAAGTTGTTTCAGTTCTTTCATAGCTTACTTAAATTTTTAATCATTGTTATTGTTATATCCTCTTAAAGCTTTGAATGAGGAACACAGGTTAAAGAAAATAAAATACTTTCAGAATCAAAGATAATTTTAGACTTTAGATAGAATGAAATAGCTATCCAAAGCAAAATGCTAACCAAGCTGATTATGCAAATTACTATTGTAAAGATTTCTGAATATTAATTTAAATTCTCTTAATTGGATGAATAAACAATGTCTTTAATAGTAGTCAAAGATTATTAAATTAAATGGAATCCTTCGCTTATGTATTAAACATGCTAGTTACTGTTAAAAAACTATTATATCTACACTTTTTACTGCTATTAATCTAAAGACTGAGAAAATAAACTATCAAATGAAGAAAGGAATTCTAGATCTTATTATATATAGGCTCCTAATCCTACAAGTGTGGATTATGAGGATGATACGTTTGAAAGATTTGCACAAAAATCAAATAAATCCTAAATTTCCGAGCAGATGTTTTATTCAAATATTTATCTAATAGATGCCAAATAACTTCCTGAAAGAGACTCTGTTTTTTACACAATTGAAGTAAATTAAGAGATGCTATTAGAAATAAACTCATTTGCAGTTTTATAGTCTTGATAAATTCCTGCTTGATCTATTATTGGATAATTTTCAAGTTGTTAAGAAAGTATTGGATAAGACGAAAGTATATCTGGATAAAGGAGGATTTTAGAGTAAGCCTGTTGTTGCTATATAATTAGATTGAATAAATTACATGAATCCTTAACTTAAATCCAAGTATTATTTAAAACCAAAATTGTTGTGGTAAAAATCAAAAATCCAATCACTGAAGCTACAAATGAGAAAAAAAAATATCTCCATCGAAACATGTTTTAATCTTAAAAAGAAGATGATACCAAATTTTACTAACTTCCTTTCTTTACTTGCTTTATGCTTTTAATTTAATCAAGGACTTTTTTAGTATTGTATTTAGTCTAGTCTACGAAGTTTTCTTTGATATAGGTAGTGCTGAAAGGAGTTAGCATTTAAATAAAGTGTTCATATTTTTGATACTCTATTTGGCACTCAAGCCAAGTAATTCTAGCCGTTATCAGTAGCACTTTTTTATTTATTGTAAAAGATTTGTAAATAATATAAATCCAACTTATGTAGATGAGAACAAACAAGGCCAAATAAACGTATATAAATAGCTTTCCATAATCTACAATATCATCCAAATTTTTAGAAATAGCCTTAGAGTAAATTTAGATACTCAAATTGCTAATTATTTTATAGAGCTAAATATTTTCTATTAAATAATAAAAGCTAATTTAATTGATGCTAATATTTTCTTCTTCTTCATCTACTTCTACTAAACTAAGAATCTAATTCATGATTTGCAACTAGAAAGTGACTTCGTTTCTATTTTTAAAATAAGTATTATACATTTGATAATTTTTATTTGAATTTTACATATCATATAAATTCTTTTGCTGCAGGTAGCTCTGAATAAAATTGTTATCTTTAACAATTTAATTTAACTAATTTTTGAATGTATTTATGAAAATTTATCTTATCAGTTAGCTGTCATTTAAGAGCGTCTCATCATCGAACGGCATATACGTTTAATTATAGACAGTATTGTTAAGATTCACAGTAATTGAGTTTGAAAGTGTGTGAGTTAAGTAAAGATCTAATATTTACGTATTGTTTGCATAATTCATCTTATCTTGAACTAATACGTACACTTTTTATACTTCGATAGAATAAATAATGATTATTAAAGTAACTAAGATAGAGAAAACTCCTATAATTTATTTAAAATACATTTTTAATATCATAAAAATATTTAAATTAATTCTAAAAAAATCAAAAAATTTCAAATATAAAAATGAAATTTAATTAATTCTAAACAATAAAAAGCCTAAACTTATTATAAAATAAAAAACTAAAATAAAATGAATTTCATTATAAAATCTAAATTAAAAAATTAAGCTTTTTAATTTAATAAATAAAAAATTAAAATGTAAATTCTAATATAAATTTTACCTATCAAAAGATTTAAAAAGTAGTCAATTTAATTTGTATAAGAATTTTATATTTATTAATAAATCCTATTTTAGCTTAGCCTTGACTGAGAATTAATAGAATAGCTAGAACGGTTTTCTACATCAAGCTAATCTGCATTTTGATGCTGTAGCTGCATTTAAAAGCTACTATCTTACTTTTAAATGAATTTTTACAAGTTTGAATTTGTGGTTTATTCTTCAAATACAACTTGCTGCTTGCTATTAAATTTGCTTGTCTGTTTATATTCTGAATTATATTTCTGAGATAATTCATATTCAGTCTAATCTTATTAATAGATTAAAAGTTTTCTTTATGTATTTATTTCATCATTATTTAGATTTTTTGATAGATTTTGTTAAGATTTTATTTAACTCATTTTGCTAGTTGTTTCTTCTTATGCTTAATTATTTGTGTTTTAGTATACACTCAGTGGACTTTGTAAATCATAATAGTTTATATTTTAATCATAATTAAATTGATAGTTATACGTATTATCAGAAGCTAATTAGCCAGATTGCAACTATGTTACATCCTCTAAATTTCTTTATGTAAATAAATCAATCACAGCAATTTAATTTTTCTAATTATTTTATAAAATATTTTCAATATTTTCTCTTTTAGTTTCTTCTTTATTGCTTTAGTAACTTTCTTTTCTAAATTTGAAAAATTGTTTATTGTTTAAGTTAGCACGAAATTAAGGTTATTTAGGGCTTTATTGTTTAGATGGGCTCAGGGATTTAGATGGACTTAGCGATTTAGATGGACTAAACTATTTAGAAGGGCTTTCAAATTATAAATTATCAAACTAAGCTTAATTATTCTCGAACTCTTATTACTATTCAGATATAATATCTAAACTTAGTTGATAGCTGTCATACTTTTAAAAATGAGTTATTTCTAAAATATAAATTTATTTTTCTTTCTTGATTTCTTGTTGAAAAAAGCTAAGTTTTTAATAATTAAGATTATAGTTAATAATAAATACAGCTTGGTCATCCTCATTGTTGAACTATTTTTCATCCTATTTATAAAATTATTAATCTCTTAATCTAGCAATACTTAAAATACTAAAAAATTTTTTGGTAATGTAAAATATAGAGTGAGTGAGATCAAATAATAAAATTGTAATTTTAATCAAATTAATAATAATTTAATTCAAAATTTATACAAAAAAATTTAATCAAATTTTAAATTCAAAATAGTTCATAGTGAACTAATTTTTTAAAAGTTATAAATGGGATACCTTTAATAGTTGTTCAAAAAAATCTTTCATGCCTTATTTGTTTTTGTTCTTGATAAGCCATTCTGACTTTTTTAAGTTAAACTTTTACTGCATCTTGCTTAAATTTCCAGTAAATTTAAATAATGCTTACTTATTTGTATGGATATTTTGGTTATTTTGTTATTCCTAATTATTATTATTATAATCTGAGTTTTGCTCTGATTGGTGAATAATTACATCATCAAGTATCATCTAAGAAATCAAAAAAATATTGTATTATGAATAGCTAACTTATTCTTATGATTTCTAATTCGATTTATTTTATATTTATTACGTGCTCCTGCTTTAATTGAATACCTAATCATATATTTATTATGTCATACCTTCAACCTAACCGAATTCGTCTATCATGATAAATTAATTCTGGTTATTGGATTATTTTAAAAGAGAAGCAATCATTTTGAAGTCGTCATCGACACTATAATTAATATCAAGTTAAATACTCACAGGGAAAATAAATCCACTGCTATCAATAGCAAAAGTATTTAATCTCTATATTGAATACTAGCTTACTCCATTACGAGTCATATTTTCAATTAATTAGTCATGGATTTGAGAAATTCCCCTTGGCATAATTTCATTTAAATTAAATACTTTTGAGTTTAAATCCCTTTCATCATATCCTAAGAAGAGCCCAAGCTTTTTCTAGTTTGAAATTATTTTTCCATTATTTTTTACTAGACTTACTTCTACTACAGTCATATTTTCTTAACTATAACTTATTGTTTCTGAGAAATTTAATCTGTTATATTAATTTTTCTCTGTTATTTCTTTTACTTTTTCCTCATATTTTTGTGCTAACCAAAGCTTTTTGTCGACAATACTTAAGAAAATGCTTAAAATCTATTATGGATAAGGCGAAAAAAATTATATCACTAACTCATAAAAATACGAAAAAATAGAATTTTACCTTCAAAAGAATAACATTGTTTTGTAATTACAGATCTTTCTTTGTTCTTTCATTAAAAAGGCCTTCTATGCTGTGCTTTAAGCATTTATATGCTTTTCCTAATATGAAAGTCTGTATGCTGCATTCTTTGAGAGAAATTTGACCAGCTCCTAAATTGTGGTAGAATTTCTTTTTAATCTCTAAGAATTTAGATATTTCAAAAAAGCATTAATCTTTTATGTTCTCTGTCTCAAAAATAGGCTTAACAGATAAATTTTTTTGGTTTTATTCATTTTTTGCATTATAAATTTATCTGCTTTAAAGAAACTCTAAGTCTAACATCAATTCAAGTTTTTGAGAGATAGCTTCAGAAATATTTTTAAAAAATAAAGATCTCTTTGTTTTATTTCTTTCAAGCATCTTAAGTTTGTAATAAGCTTGAATAGAATTCTAACAAAACCTGGCCTAAAAAGATATGTATTTTAGTTATATCAACTCCAACTATGTTGCATTTTTTTTCATGTGTGTGTTACTAATAAATTACTAGAACAAGTTCTCAATCAAAGATATAATTTATTTTTAAATTATTTTATCATTCAAATTTTCTAGCTATATTTAAGAACAGTAGCATTCTAAATAGCTACAATTAGTTTTGTGATATCTAATTAGTTCTCCCAATTTAAATCTTATTTTTCTATCATTTTAATATTCAGTTCCTAATCTATATAATTCCTCTAAGAACATGACACATCTCTCTTGAAAAAATGGACTAATTTATTTATTAAATATTGTTTTTAAAATTGAAAAATATTCAATGGTAGAAACTAACAAAAATTAAATTAATATTTGCCTAAAAATTTTTTAATTTATTTGGAATGTATCTCTGTAACTTGTAATTAAGCATAATAAATAAACAGAGTTAATTAATGATCAGAAATTAAACACAAGAAATTTACTCACTCATATTAATTTTTTACTTTACGAGTAAATTTTTTCTTTTAATTCACTTTATTAATTGTAATAATAAAAGTATGATGAATATTAATTAATTAATTAGCACCTAATTTATTTCTTTAATTATTGTAATCTATCTGCTCGTTTCTTAATTATTTTTTTTTTCTAAATTTTGTGTAGAAATGTAATTTGTGGTTGTGTATTTAATTTTTTATTGCATTTCTGACTTTTATGTCAAAAATTTATAATAAAATATTAATTGTATGTAATAATAAATAGCATATTAGAAATTTACTTAATTTAAATCATTTTATTATTTTCGTTAAAGTAAGCTATTGGCTATTTTAAAGTAAATTAAATATTGGCTTTGCTTTTAAGAGCGAATTTAAATAATACATGTAATTTATTAAAAATTTTAATCTATTTACTGGCTTAAATCTTAAATAGTAACTTTGAGAATTCTATCAAATAAAGTTTGTATAGTAGCCAACACTACTGCGATCAAAACTATGCTCAATATAGCTACTGCGTAAAATATATCATACTCAACAAAAAAGTTAGGAAATATCATCTATGCTAGCATAAAAAATTAAACTACAAAAAAAACAGATGAAAAGGATGCGACCCATTTATTCATCTGTATATCACTAAAAGGTAAATTTATTGTAGCATCATAAATATAAAGAGCTCCTAACATCATAGTCATGTAATACTTAAAAAGATCTGGTATATATCCCTTGAAGTAATAGCTAAAAACCACCATAAAAGCCATAAAAGTTATAATTAGGATTGTTTTATTGTACTTCCTTCTAATTATATTGCTCTCACAGAATGATATGTTTCTAAAGAAAAAAAAGACTATATAACTTATAACTAGAGATATGATCAATGAGAGAGCAGGAAAAAAATAAAGATAAAAAGGCTTTTAAGAGCAATTTGATTATTCCATATAATCAGAAAGAAATGATTCTTCACCACACACAAAAATTCCTGAGTTAGATTCTACAAAAGTAATAAAAAATATCCATGGATATATTGTAAAGTAGATATTAAGTTTAATATTAATAGCATCAAAAACCCATTTTAGCCTAAGGTAGAAATTTTGCTACTAAGATTTTAAATAGCTTAGCACTCCAATATAGATAAGAATAGAATACGTTAACAGTGATAATAAAAAAAACCAAATCAAGATAGCTGTTTCTCCAAAATATTCATTTATTGTATATGAAATGCTTGTATATTCGGATAAAATCTCTAGAAAAAGTAGCTTTTCATCTGAATAATAAGGTCTATCATCAGTACTAAGAGTAAAGCTAGATATTTGCAAAAGGAAAACACCAAATAGCAATATATAATAAAGATGAGGATGGGAGGTAGACTATTAAATTTCTATGATTTCAATTATTGTTTGAATGTATTTTCTAAAGACTTTTCTAAATTAATCCATTTATGGTTGCTTCTTTAATTAATTTTAATTTTTTTTATCTTAAAAATATATTGTTCTAATATTTATTTTAAATAATGTTTATTAACTTTAATTTTATTAAAAGCTGTTTTCGAATTTGTGATTACAATACTGTTAAAGATAATTTCTTTTCTTTTGTTTTCAATAAAGAAATAAATAAGTATTGATTAAGAATATTTTAAATACCAAATTATTGATTAATAGATAGCTAAATAATATTTTTGGAAAATCTAAGAATAAAATAATAGAACTATTGATTTATTAATTTGCTATTAACTTAAGATCAGTAGTACCAATAATATAAAGACAATACTTATAGAAAATCAACTATTTTTTCTATATGTATGTATAAATATGTTACAGTAAAATCTTTTTAAACTCTGAATTTTTCTTAAGATATATTTTTAAAAAAACTAATTTAATGATTTTTTTTATAGTTGATAACTTTTAATCTTATAAATGCTATTTTAAATTACTAATTTTAATAATTATCTATTTTAAGTAATGATTTCTAAATCAGGCTAATTTTACTCTCTATTTCAATTCAGTCATAAATAGGATTTAATAAAAGCAAACTTTTTATTTTAAACTAAAAATAGCCACATTTAAAAATTAATTTTATCATGTAAAAAAAAAATACAAAATTTATTTTATTTTTCATATAGAAAACTAGATTTTAAGCTAAAATAAATAAATTAAATAATTTTAACAAAAATATAGTTCGAATAGAAAATTTAATGATTTTCTTAATTTTTTAACAAGTTAAAATCATATTTTTCTTCAAAATGTTAGAAATTAATTTTATTACGTAAAAGAAAATACAAAATTTATTTTATTTTTCATATGGAAAACTAGATTTTAAGCTAAAATAAATAAATAAATTAAATAATTTTAACAAAAAATATAGTTCAAATAGAATATTTAATGATTTTCTTAATTTTTTAACAAGTTAAAATAATATTTTTCTTCAAAATGTTAGAAATTAATTTTATTACGTAAAAGAAAATATAAAATTTATTTTGTTTTACATATAGAAAACTAGATTTTAATCTAAAATAAATAAATTAAATAATTATTAAAAAAATAACTCAAATAGAAAATTGAATGATTTTCTTATATGTTTAACAAGCTAGATTCACATTTTAATTCAAAATAAAAAAATTTTTTGCTATTTTTTGATATTTATTAATTTGTTTATTTATCACTCACTCACTTATTAAATGTATTAATTTATTTAATTTTTTAAAACAAGTTTAGCAAATTTTATTTTTATTTTTTTAAATTTATTGTATTTGTAAATAAAATTTATAAAAAAATTATTTTGGTTGTAAGATGTAAAAAGAATTGAATTACTAGAAAATTAACAAAATTTTTTTTAAATGATTAGATATTAGGACGTCCTTGAAAAGATTTATCAGACCGACTCAAACTATATAAATTTATTCTTTTACATACACTAATAATAATATATCATAAGAGAAATATCTTTTTGACAAAATAAATTTTAAGAATAATGATTTATTCAATAAAAAACAAGAAAAAATAAATATTCTACCAAAATAATTTTATTTAACTTTTATTTTAAAATAAAATTCTAAAAAGAATATTTTTGATCAAATTTATATTTATATAACAGTTTCTAAAAATAAATCTTAATCAAAAATTTTCTTCATGATTTGAATTTTAAGTATTTTCAGAGAACAGGATAGGAAGCAGCATTGCAGACACCGCAAGTATTACCTAAAGCTAATCTAATATAACCGTTTTCACCATAATAAGGACCCCATGAGTTCTTAATTTTGAGAGAAGAGCTACTGTAACCAACTAGGAGAACAGCATGAGTGAGGTTATCTGAACAATTACTGAAAATTCCAGAAGTGTAGAATTACAAGTTCTTGGCATCAACAGCAACAGAAATAGGGCGCTCTTATAAAGCAGTTAAAAGAGCTTTACAATCACCAGAAGGGATATCGACATAGCTGGAAATAGCATACTTTTGGAATGAAGAGGTATCCTAGCATTTACCCTCTACTGCTGTATAAGGATAGTCAGCAGCCTTAGAAATCTTGTTTTTAATAATGTACTTAAAGCTTTCATCCATATAACCATCTTAACAACCTCCAAGTTAGTTATACTCTGGCTCTTTTACACAGTCTACTATTTCTTATTCTGAGAGACTAAGAGTATTGGCTTCACCAACGCCAGAAATTAAAAGAGCAGATTCGATTGCTCCAGTTGTTGAGAAAGCATAGCAAGAACCACAACGACCTTAATCCTTAACAGGGGTAACTTTTCCAAGAGTAGTATAATCTATTTCTTTGATCTCTACGTCATCGTTAGCCTAGTAAATTTGACCTTTCTTTAGATCTTTGTTGACTTTTAATGTCAGATACTACTCAGAGAATTCAGCAGTAGTTAAATCCATAAATTGGGTTATACCAAAAGTAGAGTCAGTTTTAAGAATTTCTAGGTTTTCTGAGAAAACACCAAATCTGTAAGATTCGAAATCTGGATCAGCATATTTTTTGTTGTAATTCTTTTTGAATTACTTAAAGAGAATAAGGGCATCTTATTGAGCTCTTACATTCTAAGAGTTTTCTTGTAAAGAAAGATAGCCTATGGTAGAAAAGGCCAAAACACTGATGAGAGTTATGAGAAGGGTTTTTTTCATTCGTTTTATTAAATATAAATTTTTTTAATCAATTAAAATTATACAAATAGAATTCAGTCTATCTATCTATCTGACTTTTTATATTGAAAAAAAGTATATTGAGAAGATAATCAAAATCTTTTTTATGTAGAAAAATAAAAAATATAAATTCATTTATAATGTTAATTAGTAAATTCTTTGCTTTCAGGTATTATTCTTTTACATTTAATAATAACACAGCAAGAGCTAAATTTAAATGTAAATATTAAAAATGCAATTTTAATTTCTTTTATAATTTAAAAAATTAGATGAATAAAAAAATAAATGCAAATATTCGAAGGTATTTTATATTATATTGAAGGATTTTAAGGTTTTTGATGAATTCAAAGTCTGAATCAAAAAATATTTTGAATTTTTGATAATGCATTTTTCTAAGAATGCCAGTAAAATAAAGGCTTTTTGTTTAATTGATTATTTACAGAAAAAAATGCTTATCACATCAAGTTAAGTAACTTAAATCTTAAATTTACTCCTATAACAATCTTATATTTTAAAATATTAAAAATAAATTTTCATAGTTGATAAAAAAAAGTGTTTTTTAAAATAAAAACCTAAACCTTTTTACTTAAAATATAAATAAAATGTAATTTGAGATAGATTATTTAACTATTTATTACATCTGTGTATAAAACAATTAAAAGCATTAATAAATTTAATTTAATTTACACTAGACCTAACTAATCTTTATAAATATTCAAGTTATAAAAAATAATCAAATACCTAGACTATTTAATTATTTTAAATTTCTTAATTTATTCATGATACAAAACCTTAGATATCTATTTATTTAAGTAAGCAGCTTGATTTTATAAAATTGTAATTACTTCAGTCTACTTTTAAAATAAAGATTTTATCCTTTAAACTTTAAATTTAAAGTTTTGGTTTTTAATTTATTTTTATAAAATAAAAATAATTAATGAATTGCTTATTCATTTCTCTTAAATAAAATGACAAATTTTAAAAATATTTTTATTTACTTTTTTTGTTAAATATATAATTTTAATTTTTTATTATAAATATTTAGCATTATTATTATTATTATTTATTAAATTTATATGTTTTCATATTTATGCTTTTATCTATCTATAAATATTTAGCATTACTATTAAAATATAAACGAGTGAATTTGTTTTAAATTATTTTGCATGCTTATCTTAAAAATTAGATGTTTAATTACTTTAAAAATTTATTTTTTAATCAAACATTTCATTAATTTTTAGTTTATAAGTTTTAAAATTATAGCATATTTATTCAAATATTTGAGTAAATAATTCGTTGAAAATCAAGAATTATAAAATTATAATTATATTTGTTTAATTTAGAATATTTCTTAAATAATTTATCCAAAATAATATTTATTTTTTAATTTATCAAATAATATATGTATAACACATTTAAAAAATGTTAATGATTAAAAGAAAATATTTCATTTTACATATATTATTTAAAGAAAGATCATTAATTCATTATAAAAAGTCTTTTATATCATTTATATGGCTAACTTCTAGATACTAAAATATGTTATCAAAAAAATATTTAAATGGCATAAATAAATTATACTTAAATTACTTTCTATCAGTAGTTATCTAATAAACGATATATATAAACATTTTTTAATATAATTGACCATCATATATTTCGTAATTCTTTGCTCTTTTTAATTATTTGAAATTTTTAAATACAATTTGCTTACATTAATAAATTTTTAATAATTTAAAAATAGACAGATTTAATCTATCTTTTATCCCATTTAAAAAAATGTAAGTAGAATATGTCCTTAAAAAATTAATTTTTCTCTTGTTCAAATCAATTTTTAAAAATTTTGTTTTTTAAAAAAATATGATTTGAAATTCTAATTTAAAATTTATTTAATTTTGTCTGTAAACGCAACTAAAATCAAATTATTAGCAAAAATTTAACGATTTATTCAGAAAAAAGAAATTTTGAAAAAAAGCAGTAAGAAAAAAGTAAACATTTAATTTGTTGATAAAGAAAGAATAACTTTTTGTTTTTTCTTTTTTAGCCAAAAGGCACTTAAAAAAAATATATTTGAAAAATTAAAAGTAGATTTTAATAGTGTTTGTTAACTTTAGCATATTTTGAATACAAAACGTCAAATATAAAGGTATTTATTTACATTAAAATTATGAAAATTCATTTTTATACTATCAGTTTTGAGTAATTTTTTTAAACGTTGATTGTGTTTTTTCAAACAATAGGTTAAGAAGCAGCATTGCAGACACCGCAGGTGTTACCGGCAGCTAATCTGATGAAACCCTTTTCACCCCAAGAAGGACCCCAGGAGTTCTTGATCTTGAGAGAAGAGTCAACGTTGGCAACTAAGAGGACACCGTGGTTGAGGTTGGCCTTGCAGTTTTTGAAGACACCGGAAGTGTAGAATTAGAAGTTGGTGGCATCAACAGCAACGGAGACGGGACCCTTTTCTAAGGCAGAGTCGAGGGAGTTGCAGTCACCTTCGGGGATTTCAGCGTATTTAGAGATGGAGTACTTCTTGAAAGCAGAGGTGTCCTTGCACTTACCGTCCTTAGCAGTGTAAGGATAGTTAGTAGTTTAGGAGATCTTGTTGTCGATGATGTACTTGAAACCTTCAACCATCCAACCACCGTTGCAACCATTAGAGTCGTACTTGGGGGTCTTAGCACAGTCAACTAATTCTTATTCAGCAAGGTTAAGAGTCTTTTATTCACCTTAGCCAGCAATCAAAAGAGCGGATTCAACAGCACCGATGGTGGAGAAAGCCCAGCAGGAACCGCAAGAACCTTAGTTCTTAACAGGGGTGACCATACCTTTAGCAGTCCAGTCAACCTTGGTAGCTTCACCTTCAGCTCTGTAAACTTCGGTGGCGTTGATCTTTTCGTGTAAAGTAAGGAATTATTGAGCGAATTCAGCGGGAGTTAAGTCCATGAATTAGGTAATACCGAAAGTAGAGTCAGTCTTAACAATTTCTAAGTTTTGAGTGAAGACACCGAATCTGTAGGTTTCGAAAGTGGGATCAGCATACTTCTTGTTGTAAGTTTGCTTGAATTGCTTGAAGAGGGTAAGGGCGTCTTAGTCAACTCTGATATTGTGAGAGTGGTTGTGGAAAGCAACCAAGGCGGTGGCAGTTAAAGCCAAAACACCAACTAAAGAGAAGATGAGAGTCTTGTTCATTTCTTTTGTTTTATTTTTATTTTTATTTATTGATTTGTTAATTAATTTTTTATATCAGTGATTGATAGGTCTATTTATAATGCTAACAGGTTTACAAAATATCTAAAAATCTTTATTAAATTAATAATCCATTGATTTTTCTATTAAAAATCTCTGTCTTTAATTAAAAAAAATTCTTTTATAAACAGCTCTAATGTCATAAGTTAAGTCTAGCAGTGAAAGAGCATATCATATCTTATACTAAAAGAATTATTCGAAACATTAACAAATATTTCTTTTATTAATTTTTTACTTAAAATTAAATGCAATTGATACTTTATAATTTTATACGCTCTTAATTATGACTTAATTGTTAATTTTATATTAATTTCCACTTAGTATTAAGTTCAAAAATAAATCGAAGTCCTGGCTCGGTACTTTCAGATGCAAGAGCAGTGCAACAGACTCATAAAGCTTTGTATATTGAGAATTACATTATGATAAATTATAAAAGAATAAAGTTTAATACTAAAAATAATTCGTTCTAGAAATTATCAAAACTTCAAATTAATTGAAAATTCTTCTTTAAAAAATTAGGATGCTCATTGAACCTATTAATATCTTTTATCGTTTTTAAGGTAATTAATTAATACTTTTCTCCTTAAATAATTTTTTTAATAAAAGAATTACTTGAAATAATATCATTTCAATGAATTATTTGTTTCTTACACATATTTTTGCTATTCTTTAAATCAAAAAAAAAGCAGTCGTTTATATCCAGATTTTATCTGAATAAGTACTAATAATAAATCAAAACGAGCCCTTCTTAAATCTTTGAAAAGCCGAAATGAGTTAAGATGGATAAGATTTTTAAATGGAGTATTGTATTTTTATATGAAAGGCTCAATTACAAATTTTCGAGACAATTAATTCAAAAAATTATATTTTTAATTCGTTCAAATAATTTTTTTTAGTAAATTATGATGACGCTTAATTTTTAATTTTCTAAAATCATATATATTATTTACATATAATTTATGAGGTAGTTAGTAAGCATAAATGAATTCAAAATTTATTTTGGAATTCTCAATACCTCTTTGAAATAATTTTTAGTTTGATTAATGAAATATGATGAGCATAAAAGTTAAAATAGTATTTTAGTAAATAATTTATTTTAAATTAAGAAATTTAAGAAAGCATCGGTACATTTATAGTTAATATCATTTGTATTTTTCCTTTATGTTTTAGTATCCAATTAATTTTAAATGAGTAAATTATACTGTAAGGAATATTTTTTCGAAATGAAAAGTAAAAATACATATGCTGATTACAAACATTATAAATAATATCAATTAATATATTTCTTTATTTTAAATGATCAATCAATTTTATGAATGAGCATAATAGTGAAATTAATAATAAACGAGATGAATAAGTGTTACATTTTTCAACATAGGATAAAACTTCTAATTAAATATAAGAATTAACAAAGGTAAAAGTAATTCAATTTCATAGATTTTGAAATTTTATATTATTGGAGATTTTTTAAATTTTTTATAAATATTTTTTGTTTCTAAATGATTAGATTTATGTTAAAAATAATTTAATTTTAAAGCTAGTTATTTAAATAATTTGATTATATTTTTGGATTTTTAGCTCAATGGTAGTTTTATTAAAATTATTTATTAAAATTATAAGTTAAAAATATTTGAAATAAATAAAATTCAAAGTATTTATTTTCTAATTCGCAAAAATCTTTTTGAAATTCTCTTAATATTTTTTAAAGCTTTTATTTTAGTAATATCTATTTAATGAATTTTCATAATTAAAAAAAAATTATCTTAGCAAATTACATTATGATTTTAATTAAATATTTTATTTTAGAAATATTTTTATAAAGAAATTTTTAATTTTCTATGAATATCTTTTTGTTAATTTAAAATAAAAAATTTTGGCTAAACAATTTATTCTAGAATTTATTAAATATAAAGCTCATAACTCATATAAATCGTAGAGTATTAATGAAGTTCCATTATTCATAAAATTTTAGATATTATTTTAGAAACTTATGATGTGAAGAAAGTAAATTTCCAGATTATTTTTCTCTTAGAATATTTTAAGGTGTTCTGCCATAATATTTTGCAAATTCTGTTAATCAAATAAAGGCTATATCATTATTGGATTCAAAGGTCTAAAAGTTAATTTAAAAAGTTTAATAATATCTTGCGAAATATAAAAAGAGCGTGGCAAGTAAATTTTGGTAATATTTTCAAGGATTGTTGAATCTTCTAGATAGTCTTCTAAATCGTTAACATCAAACTCACTATCAAATGCAACAACCATATTTCCATCAAAATTATATTTTCTATTTCCTATCTGATCTATGGAGATAGTAAAACCAGGAAAGTTGAATAAAAGGGCATACATAAACTCTTTAGATTTTCTTTATTGGAATGACAATTATCTATAATATGAAATTATTTTTATGGATTTAATTTTATCTAAATTAAGGTGGCCATTTCTATGCTAAATATTATATTTTTTTAAATCTTACAAACCTTCAATTTCTAATATAAGGGCATTTTTATAGAAAATATAATAGTAGATTTCATATATGTATTTGAAAAGACTTAGAAGAGAAACAGTCATTATAAATAATATCAAATCATCAGAAATACCGTTTTTATCTAACTCAATATATCCAGCAAGAGATAAAAATACTATTGTGGATAATGATATGAAGATAATAAATTTACTAACCAAAACATAATTAAAAAGTTTTACAGAATATTTCTTCATACTTTTTCTCATTTCAGTAACTAAAATCATTTCTATAGCAATGCTTAGAGTGGTGAATACCTTAGAATAATAATTTTGATAAGAGTCTAATAGGAATTTTATTTTTTTTGATAAGACCATCAGTACAACAAAGTATTATGTGAAAAAGAAAACTAAGAAGTACTTAATCCCAATTCCTAAATATATCAAGCTAAAATAGGCTGAAAATTTAAGAAAGAAATTAATGTCTTTATAAAATCGATGAATTTCAAAGTTTTAATAATAGGCTATTACCAATATTATTGGCATAGAAATATAAAATGAAGTTTCATCTCTTGAGCATAGACACCAAAATATGATATAAACTACTTGTAATGTAAATAAAGAATTAATTATAATAAACCAAGGAGTAATTCGACTAATATACTGGTCTCTTTTTGCAAAATTTGGTAGTTCATCAATTTGAAGGATAAATAATATTACCCTTTATAAGAAATATGTCCATTTTTCGTATTTATAATCTAAAATAATTATTAGTATTTTTAGTATCTTATCAATTGTAAAGGCTGCTAATAGTAAAGGCCAAGTAGAATAATTCTGTTTAATGATTAATTTATTTTGACATTAAAATAAATAAATTTAAATTTTACAATTATTTTAGTGAAAAAAAGGTAGATAATCGCCCATTAGGCAAACTTAATATGAATATATTTGAAAAGATCAACCAAAAACATTTGCTGCTGTTTTTTAGATTATTTTTTTTGAGATTGAATAAATTAATAAATTGTTATTTTTGATAAATAATTAAAAAAAATAAGTGATAATATCTAAAAACAATTATTTCTAGTCACTTAAACCCTAAATTAAATAATTTTTAAGTTTTGGCTCTAAGAAATATCTAAATTAATAATTTTTCAACATTTATAAAATAGATTTAATAAGGCTTTCATATATTTTTAAATTCCAAATTAATCCAAAGAAAAATAATTTTTTTGTTAAAATATTTTCTTTTTAAATAAATAAACTTTAGATCTTTAAATAGAAATGTATCCCTAAATAAATAACTAAATAACTAAATAGCTAACTAAATAAATAAATAAATAAATAAATAAATAAATAAATAAATAAAATGAATCATGAATGATAAGTATTTTATGTTTGATAATATCAATCAAAAATATTTTTTGATATTGAGTATTAATAAAGAAAATTATAAATAATAATATTCTAAATTTTCTTCTGATAAGAGGTTTAAATAAACTAAAAATAGATATTAAAAAATTCATATAAATATATTTTTTTTTATTTGTATTTAATTTCACAAGGCATGAAAGTAGTTTTAATATGATTTTGTCAGATTTATTAAATTCAAGTTAATATAAAAAAGGAATGTTTATTTTTTTATAAAAATATTTCCATTTAAAATAAATAAGTTTTTGGAGTTTAAAGAGAAATCTATTTATTGAGATTGAATAAGTTATAAAAAAAATAAATGATAAATATAGAAAAGAATAAATAATATTTCAGAAGATAAAATGGCTTTAGCAAGTATTATATTTTTATTTCTTAAAATCAAAAATATTATTTTTTTAAAAAAGTATTTACAGTAAAAAAAAACTTGGTGCTTAAAAGAAAAGTGTTTTTTATCCTTAAATAACTAACATGAAAAACTTATAACAATAAGATAATATAAAATAAATTTCATTGGTCTGATAGATGTACTTTGTTTATTTATTTGTTTCAATCAATCACATCATAAGTAAATTAATAAATTTATTAATGATCAATATCAAAGTATCTTTAAATCAAGATTACTTTTTTTTTGCAATTTTATTTGAAAGCGATTTATTTTGCATGGTCATAGATTAGTCAAATCCGAAATTATATATTGAATGATTGACTTGATTAAATAATAATCACTAAATTAGCTATTTATTAAATTATAAGTATTGTAAATTGAAAAGCATTGTAAAAAAAATAATTATGAAGAGGACAATAAGATCTATTTCTCAAAACTAGCCTAGATGCCATAATGTGTCTTTTGATTAGGAAGATTAAGAATTTTTATACTTAAGAGAAAATCAATTCATCCCTTAAAAGTATAAGACTAATTAAGCTGCAGCTGCTGATCGTAGAAGCAATTCATAATAGCAGCATTTTAGCCATCCTATGAGAACTTCTTCATAAGGAGAATTTTCTTTAGGAGATAGGAGCCAACTTTAATATACTTAAGATGTAAAGTAATATAAGGACTCTAGCAAAACAAATTAACATTTGAAATTTGAAAAAGGCAAACTTGTCAAATAAGTAGAAGGGAATTAGCATATTAAGGGTTTTGATTTGAATAATTTAAAGCAATACACTGATTAATTAAGATAACAAAGATAATTACCAGCTGTATAAAAATCCTATGATAGCTCCAATTCTAATTAGCACTAAAATATAGAAAAGTTTGTTGATAAAAAAGTTTCAAATGTCTAAAATGCTAATAAAAAGATTGGTCCAGATTCATATAAAAAATATTCAAATATTGATTAGTTGCTAAGTGTACTCAATAAAACTCAAAAAGAGAAAGATTTAGAAGTTAATGCCTCTGTTGCTTAAAATCAGAGAATAAAACTAGCTAAAATAAATAAAAAGGGGTTACAAGATCATATAAACGATAAATCCTTTTCCAACAGCGATTAAAAATGTCAAAATAGATTAGACGAGACATAATATTAAAGTCCATCTAGAGCTGTAAAAACAGAAGCTTACGATTATGATTACGATCAAGGTTCATATCCTAGATATTCTAGCAAATAAATAGATGATAGCAAAATTTCTCCAGTTAAATATTAACATCACTAAGGATCTGCTAGCCCTGCAGGCTAATGTTGCCCTGCTAAAGCAGAGAACAATAAATTAGATTCTAAGCTCAAGCAATTCATGAATCAATATGATGAATATTATAAGCATATCAAGGGTATTTATTTATTGTCTTTTGAATATTAAACACCACAATTATAAATTACACTTAGAGCTTTAAAATTTAGATTTTATAACACATATTTTTAAATAAAGGTGAATGTCTATGCTATAGATGCATTTGTGGAGGATGCAGATGCGATGCTAAAGAACCAAAATTAGATAAGCCTATGAAATAAAATAAAACTAATTATGAACTAAACTACTACAAAAAGCCCACAAATACTGACAATCTTCGCTTTGACATGAGCAATTACAATAATGAAGTCATCCCTAAAGATCCTAAATTCACTGGTAATACAACACAAAAAGTAAGATAAAAAAAGTTAAATAAGTAAACAAACAAGCTATTTTAAATATATTTTATTTTCTTAAAAATAGATTGACTACTAGAATCCTGGTCAAATAGAATAGACAGGTAAAATCGTCCCCAAAGACAATATAGTTCAAGGTCCTCCAATCTAATGGGTTACTTCATACAACGTAAGTTAAAAGTGATGATATTATATGAAATTAATGATATTTTTGTAAATAGAGAAATTTTGTCAACTTTGGTAATGTCCCCACATTCAATTAACCAAAAGGCTAAGATAGGACAACCACTGATAAAATGAAATTTATAGATGGAACTACTTATGACCGCTTTTACAACAAAAAAGATAATTCTCCTCAATAAAAATTTGATGCTTTTATCCCTTAAGGTTCATTAGATTATGCATTAAAGTAAGAAGAATATTTAAAATAGTTTCAACTAAAACTAAAATTTTATTTTATTAATTTAAGAAATCCCAAGCCATTTATAGGAGACACTACTCACAATCATTTCTACAAACCTCACAAGATAGATGGGGTTGAAAAAAAATGGGACCAGAATGACCATGTATTTATTAATTGCTTCGCTTGTTTAAATATCTTAATAATTTTCATGCTTTTTAAATATAGTTGCTTACAGGTATTCCTTCACATCTAGGTCAATATGATACAAATCACAATAAAGAATATGGAGAGAAAAATAGAATTTGTCCAGCTAAAATAGAAAAGCAAGAACTGCTAAGAACTAAAAGAGAATAAGAAAAATAAAACCTTTATAATTCATAAAAAGAACTAGTTATAAATAATACTGGTTATGGAAGCATGTCTGTTGATTTTAAATGAAGTTATTAACATACAAAAAAACAATACTTTTATTAAAAATTATAAAATATTAATTTATCAATTTATACAATAATATAAATATATTTTATCTATTCTCCATTTACATTACTCATACATAAAATGCTAAAAAATCACAAATTATTTTGATTCCTTTGTTTAAAAATTAATTAAGAAAAATTCTTGCTTGGAAAATTAAGCATGCTTAAAAAACTTTAAACAAAAAATGTATTAGGAAACTTACTACTTTCAAAGTAAAAAAATATGTTAAAATTTTAAACAAAAATTAAATAGAATGTTGCAGAGGAGATATAATTAAATATCACCACATAACTTCTATAATATCAATATTTTAAACAAAAATTAGAATATTATAAATATTAATATTATTTTTTAATTTTTATGTCCAGCATAGCATATACTGCACATATTTAAAAATATAAAACTGTAGAACATGCAAATAAATATTTTTGAAATAATTTATCAAATTTTATAAAAATTAAAATTAAAATTTTTCTATTTTAAGAAATTGACTGACTGACTGACAGACTACATTCAATTAATAAACTTTTTTATTCTAAAAAAATGTATTTATTAATGTGATAAATTTAATTATTTAAAAAATTGTTAAACTTTTATATTTTTACATAAGCACACTATTAAATTTAATACTTATTCCTTCAAAAATACTGTTTAGAATTCAGCTTTATAGAGTAATTAAAAAAATATTTTCTGAATTTAACTGTTTACTTGTATATAATAAAAAATAGAAAATCATATAAAAATAGGATAAATAGAATATAAAAGAGTCTTTGCCTAAACAATAAATTTATGTTAGAATTCTAAATAAAATTTACAAAAGATAATAATTAATTAACAAACCTTTAAATTCCAAAAATAAATTTTATTTATCAAAAATGAAAATATAATTATGTATGTTACTTTGTATGTATGTATGATTAATAATTTTTAATAAGCAATTACATATCAAAAGAAGGGTATCTATCTATCTACATATAAGAATCCAGCGAAATATTAGTTAATATTTGCTACCAAATAAATACAAATCAACTAATATCAATAAGAGTTATACAATTAGATTAAAAAAAACTTTATATTAGCTGAAAGGAGAAGCAAAGCCATAAATAATTATAAATATATTTTTTTATCTTTAAATATTAGCCATCTATTAAAAGTAATTAAGTCACAGTCATGTTTTCTAAAGCCCCTCGTCCAGCATCCTGCAAGCCTTTGAGTTCTAAAGAAGTTATTAGCATATAAAAGGGTGCTACTGATTTAGGAAAAGCTCTATTTTATGCTATTAAACATTAAGATTATAAACATGCATCAGAACTTGTTGCACTTGGTGCCCCTATTGAAAGATGCTATGAAGTTGAAAAAGATGTTTACAGAACAACTTGCAGTCTGTTAGTTGGAATGATTTGCACAGCCAGAATTGCCAAGGGACATAGAGAAATCAGTTATAGAATCCCTGATAGAATTCTTGATACATTTATCTAGCTAGGAGTAGATTTAAGATGTCATTGCTCAAATAAATTCGAGCACAGATGTCCTCTCTTTGTGGCTCTGAAGATATTAGGCGTTCAAAGTGAATAGGAATTATTCAAAGATAAAAATAAAATTGTTTAAAAATTGATCATAAATGGAGCAACAGTAAAAAATCATATCTAACCTCACAAAACATTCCATAATATTCCTCACTTTGATATTGAAGGTATAAGATCCTACTTAATATCAAAAAGTTAGTTAGATTCAGCTAAAAAGAGCGGGTCTTTTTAGACAGCCACTTCAAATTATCATGATAATTGCAAAAACCCTCTTCCTTATAAGCACAATAGCGAATTTAGCAAAACAGGATACAATTTTACCTTTTAATACAAATGAGAGTGATTGAATATTTTAGAAAATCAAATATAATATTAATATATAGATAGATAGATATATTTAATGGTTTAAACAAATTTTGCAGATAAGAAATAAACACATTTTTTGCTGATTAATAAGGTGATAAATGTTAAATAAAGACTTGTATAAATGCGTAAATGCATACAAATAAATATTAAAAAATATATAGATGAATATTCAATTATGATAAATATTTTTTATTTTGTTTCTATAAAATTCTCTAAGTGTTAATTCTATTTTGAGAAATCTATCCAGTTAAGAAATATTTTGTAATTAACATATATCAAAGCAAATAAAATAATTGTCTAACTAATTTACTATTTTAATTATAATCTAAAAGAGTATTTTTATATTATCACTCTTAAATTACTTTATTTTTTAATTTACTATTTTAAAATTATCTAGAATCTTGGTGTTGTTTTACTTAAAAAAAGTATTTAATTTAACTCAGTTTAAATAACTCATTATAAAGCACTTTATTATTAAATTAAATAAAAATAATTATTTTTTGATAAAATTTATTAAATATTCATTTTAATGATAATACAATAAAAATGTGTACTATCTATCCTCTTAAAATAAATAATTTATTTTTAATTTAAAAAAATTTTTTTTAAACTTTAATATTATTATACTTAAAAAAAAAGCATTTATATTCAATTTATACTTAGTTCAAATTAACTAATAAAAGATTATTCTATTATCTAATTAAATAAACATATCTATAGAGAATCATATCAAACCAAATAAAAGCATAATATTTTACTTAAAAGAATTATTGAATTTGTAAAAAATATTATTTGGTCTACTATAATTATCAATAATAAAGCACACACAAAAAAAAATGTTTGTATTTAAAAAATAAAAAATATTCTTTTAAAAAACATATAAATTTAATTTTTTATTCTTTAATTCAGTAAAAAATATAAATTTATTTAATACCAGTAGAAATAATTAGTTTTAATTAAAATAATTATTATTTATTAACTAATAAACATACATATTTGTTTCTTCATATCCATCCAATAAAAGCAGGTATTTTTTAGAAACAGCATATTTTTTTTGAGAAAGAAATGCGAATTTATGTTTTTTAAGTTAAATTGTACAATTTTTCACTTTAATCTTTGCTTTTCGATAATGACTAACTATTTCTTATTTGTTGAATGCATATTTTTTAATTTACTTGTAAAATGTACTTATTCAGTTTTAATAAGAAATCTAATAATATTTTTTATTAATAAAAAATGTTAATTAATTGTTGTAATATTTATTAACCATTATTTTCTACAGTTTAGTTTTTTACACTAAGATTCATTTATGTTTAAGATTGTTTTTTAGTTTGTTTATTTGTTTGATTGCTTTTTGATAAGAACACTTTGATTGAATATTGATTAATTTATATTTAAACTTCTAAATAGTTAAAAGAAAATAGTATTATAAATAATGAATGAAGGTAATTACAAATATTAAGAAAAATAAATAAATTAAACTGCGTTATTTAAATAAAATTATTTTTAATCATCTTATAAATAGAAAATAAAGTTAGCGAATATAAATATCAGGATACTCTATAGAAATAGCATAAAAAATAAAAAAGCAAATAATAGGAGCAAAAATTAGTGGTTGCTGAAACGAATCCTCTAAAAATGAAGTAGGATTAACAATAATTATCTGATAGGAGTTCTACACATTTAATGCTTTTATCTACTCTTTCTGATAAATAGCTAGAATCCGTTTAATTAACACTATAAATTGAAAAGTAAAAGAAGTAAAAGGTTAATCAAGATAGCGATTTCGAAGACGAAAACGATGAAGATCATTTTTCTAATTAAGAGATTTCATTCATTAATAGTTCAAAGTCTAGTGAAAAAAAGGTTTTTCATAAAAATCAGTCGTTAGAGTTGAAAGAAAAAGATAGAAATGCCAAAAGTGTAATCACTCTTAAAAAATCTGTAGACATAAGTAATTTCCTGCCTCCAGCTAATCCTCTAGCTCCTAAAATTTATTCCGAAGACTTTAACATATTTACAGCAATTAATATTCAATTCGAGTAATTTTTTGCGCAATTTTTTTATCTTAAAATATTTATTTTGTTAAAAAAATGGGCGATCATTTTTTTCAAAATTAAAAAAGCTTTGATAAAAAATTTATTTTTTAGTAAAATTATGATAAAATTTTATTTAAAATTTAGTAAACTACCATGTTTCAATAAATTTGGCAGGTACTCTTTTGAAGAACCTTAAGTTTCAATTAAATAAATTGAATCAATTTAAGAAAAATTGAATGGAGAAAAAGCTCGTACTTTGTTTGAGTATCATAATTCAATTAGGGATAAACTAGTTTATGAACGTCATAGAAATTTAAATTTGTTATCAAACCCTACTAGAATTAAAGATACTATATTCTTTTCAACTGTATTATGCAAGTTAAATAGGCTTTTACGTTAAGACAAAAAAGTTTTTTTATAAGAAAAGTTAAAATAAGACTTTTAGATAAGAAACACTATAAAAGAGAATCTTTAAAGAAGAAAACACTCAGATCTTTATAAAACGAAATAGAAAGCAAATGATATAGCTACTGTTGATAATTAAAATATGAGCATTTCTTAGTAAATAACTTCTAGTAAATCATAGCAAAAATTTAACTAAAATTCCAGCAAAAGCAATTAATCAATTAACGAAAATGCCACAGAAATCAACTAAATGAATATCTCTTAATAAATATAAAACTCAAATTTATCAAATTGTAACATAACTAATTCTAATCTAAATGTAAACGAAAATGAAATAGTTAAATAATCATCGTGCAGCCAAATAAACAGCCTAGTCATTTCTAGTAAACCTAATTCAGACATTAATGAATAATAGTCAAATTTGAAAAAAGATAGTCTAATCTTCTCTTCTGAATTTGAGTCAGGCAACCTCTTTACAGCATATCAAATTTCTGAAAATTAGTATGAATTAATATTATAAAATGATATCAACACGAAAGGCAATACATAATGGTTTTTCTTCAAAGTTTAAAATACTAAAAAGAATCAAACAGTCACTTTCACGATTCTGAATTTAGTAAGCTTATTTTGTTAAAAAATTTGTTAAAAATTAAGAAAAAAATTCATATTTTAAATCTAAAAAATATTTTAATATCTAATTTACGATATATTTTTAGATACAATTGTTATACAAAATAAAAGTTTTATTATTTTAAGATTAGAAGATGTTGAACAAAATTTTTAATCAATTTTGAGCAAAAAGATAATGTAAACTTAAATTTATTAAATTAGATAAAAAGTGGTTCCTTATTTAACGATGGTTTATGTCCTGCAGTTTTCAGTTAAAAACGTATGGAAGAGAGTGGGACTGAATGGGTAAGAGAGGGATTTGATATTCGCTATTACAAAAGCAATATATACAGAGATGGTTTTAGGTTGTCTAAATTTTATAGCTCGCTGACATTTTCTTATACTTTCCAGCATAATTAGGATACAGTTTATTTTGCTCACTCATATCCTTATACTTATTCTGATTTATAAGATGATTTAAATAAAATTATGAATGACAAAGAAAAAAACTAGTAAAAAATTAATTTACCATTTTTGCATAAATTAAAGTTCTTTTCTATAAAAGACACATCTCCAAAAAGAATATGTGCCTGACATTATCAGGTAATGTATGTGATTTACTTACTATTACTAGCACTAGTGCAAAAAAAAGAGGGTGTAGAAAAGGTATAGTTATATTTGCTCGATAGCATCCTGGAGAAACAGGAGGATCATATATGATGAAAGGAGTAATTGATTTTCTTCTAGGAAACTCTGCAGAAGCTGAATTTCTAAGAGATGCATGCATATTTAAGATTGTCCCTATGGTAAATCCTGATGGAGTAATTCATGGAAATTATAGATGTGATCTTGCTGGAGCAGACTTAAACAGACGCTGGAAAAGGCCCAATAGAGTACTAAATAATTTTATTATTTACATAAAATTAATTTTTAAAACTCACGATTGAGTCAAATATTTTTATCAAATTATTCAAAATAAATACAACAAAAATAACTAAAATGAATGATTAATTTTGAAATATTTGGCAAAGAGTTAATTTGTTATGAATAAATTTTTACTATATTTTAAGAAAATTTTTTAAAAATAAAATACTATTTTTATTGATTGTAGATAATTGACTTTTTTAAAAATAATAAAATTTAGAAATTGCATCCAACAATTTACTCGTTGAAAGAAATGATAAAAAAATTGCATACAGAAAGAGAAACAAAATTAATTTTGGATTTGCATGGCCACAGTCGAAAGTAATTTACCATTTATTATTTTTTATTCTTTATTCACTAAATTTTTTAGAATGGAGGCATTTTTTTATGGATGCAGTTACAGAGAGGATCCTTTAAAAACTAGAATTTTCCCTTACTTGCTTAGTAAAATAAACTCTTAAGTTAGTTTTGGAGAATCTAGATTCAGTATGGATTAATATAAGGAGTCTACTGCTAGAATAACACTTTGGAAAGAACTCAGAGCTCCTAATGTGTTTTGCTTAGAAGCTTCCTTTTATGGGTATAAAAAGAGTGAACAAAGCTTGACAAATTAATAATAAAAAAATAATTCAAATGTTAAAGAAAATGTAGAAAGCTTAGTTTAGCTCAGATAAAAAGAAAACAAAGAAATGCTTTTAAATCCTAAGTAGAATATTTCTTCGAAAGGCGTGAAAAAAGCATACCATTTTACAATTTAAGATTATCTTGATATCGGAAGAGACATTTGCATAAATTTGTATAACTTGATTTAATAAGAAGCTGCACAGAAAGAAAATAGCAGAGGTAAAATCAATATAAATTAAATTTCTTATAAATTCTTGTTTCTAATATAAAAAGGTGCTTTTGTAATTGACCAAAACTCCATTTTACATTCACAAATATAAGAAATGGCTGAAAACAAAGAGCTATTAGAAAGTGGCAATAAATCTGATTCAGGTTCAGACTCTAATCCTTCAGAAGTAAATTATATTCAAATAATTTGCTTTGGAAATATTTAATGTATGACTTAAATATATTTATTTATTAATTAATTAGGATGACTTAGATGATGAGGAGCTGCTTGATATTATTCCGAAAAATGCTCTTTCAAAAAAATAAAAAGATATTATGAGTGAAAGACTGAAAAAGGAGAAGATAGACAAAAAGAAAGCAAAATATCAAGTTGTTCAAGAATAACAAAATGTGAATCAGCAATAAGAAATCAAAAGAAAGTAAACAAATTAAATGTATTTATAGAGATACTTACAAAAACAGCAAGAAAAATTAGCTAACAATAAGGGTAAAAATGTGCAAAAAAAAGATCAGGAGTAGTAGACTGATTCTTCATTTTTATACGATTTATTCCTTTATATGGAAAAAAAGAAATAATTTTTGTAAGGGAACAATACTTAGGAGATTTAGAATCAGGGTTCAAATCCGAAGATTGATTAAAATAATGTGTAATAGTAAGCACAATAGGTTTCTGAATAGGAATAACAATAAGATATAAATTAAGAAAATAAAGTATAATAATCAGTTGTTTAGGTTGTTTAAAATTAAACTTAGTCTAAGCTTATTGATTAAAATAGCGAAAATGCTACCAATTAAATAAATTAGAATCAAATTCTTTAGTCAACTATATAAAATAATTCAATAAAAGAAAGCAATAATCTCAACAATAACATATACAACAAAGCTCTTAGCAATTCAGTTATTTCGAATTTAACTCAAGCATAAAAACAATTAAACGCTCAATAAAATTAAGATAACTCTCCTCTCGGTCCTAAGCAATCAATTATCAGACATGAAGACACTTCTAACTAAAATATGTAAACTTTTTTTTTGTATATTAGAATATGATTAATCTAATAAAAACTTTTTTAGTGATAGAAATCTCAATAAATTTCAAGGGATTAAAAAGGGTGGAAATCACTATAGCTTTCATAGCCAAAGAGTTAAGTCGCTAGACTAAACAAACAAAAATAATATCAATCCTTAAAATGTCAAGCAAGGATAGCAAAATATATTGTAAGGAAATATTCCAATATTTTCTGAGCCCAAAAAATTAATATAAAGTAGAGGTTAGCATAGTCAAAGATTATTTTAAAGATCACCTTAATAAAATGCTATCAATTCATCGAATTTTCTTTCTAAGTTGCAAGAAAGCTAAGGTATTTATTAATTAACATAATAAGTTTTATAATTCTAAATTTATATAATAGCAAATTCAGAGTAATCTCCTATTCTGTTAAAAAAAAATAATGAATTTGGGGTGGATAGAAAAAGGGAAGCTTCAATGAGCTTTTCTTATGCAAACTCTACTGCGGCAACAAACTTATAGAGCAGCAGCAACTATGCACAGAAATCTTATTATGGATAAATTGAGAATAACATTTTAGATGGTAATAACAGAGGAGATAGCAGCAGCAAGGATAACAATATATTTATAAATTAGAGATAAAATCAAATTTACAGCTAAGAATATAAATGTAGCCCATTTAATAATGTAAAATAATCAGTTGATTTATCCTCACTGAAAAGGAACGAAGCAAAGTAATTAATTATTCTAAAAAACATTAAAGTAAATTAAAATTTTTTAAATGTAAAGACTAAGCTAGAATAAAGACAGTAGCGAAGTTGGCAAAATAAAGATAATTTCAAATTAAAAGAGATTAGATCCTTAACACTATAGCTCAGTTGATTTTAGTTAACTGCCAAATAATTAAATTTATAAGTAGACAGTACTTGAAAATATTGAAATCCCAAATAAAAACAGCCTTCATCAAATGCAACAAATTTAATTACCATTTTCATAAGATTTAAATATTTCATCGAATGCTCAAAGTAGCTTTTTACCTTCTATAAGCTCTCCTAAATAATAAATTTAAATAAATAACTAACGTTAACCTAGCGAATAATTTATCTAATAAGTTCAAAACTCGCAAGTTTTTAACATAGGAAAGTAAAATAATAACTTTAATAGCACACTAAATTTAGCTATGGCAAGCTCTTTCAAATCTACAAGCTAATTTGTACTTACACAAACTAGTACTATGATAAAAAGTAATTTTTAATACCCTTCAAAAGATAGTATCGGCAAGTCGTAGTCTGCGCAGGTTCTATTGAAAGCAAAATAGCAAATCTAAAGCAAATAAAAAAATTGACAATTAAATAAAACATTCATTCTCCCTCCTATTTACCAAATTATACAAAAATGACATAATTAATTTATAATCAATCTTATAATAAAATATTTCTATCTATCTGTATACTACTTTTTACTAAAAAGTAACCAGTATTTATTTTATTAAAAAAATTAATACTTTGCATTTGTTAAAAATATATATTCTTAATTAAATGCTCAAATTATAGTTAAAATTTGCTCTTTTTATTATAAATTTAAAAAAAAGCAATTAATTTTTTAAAAATTTATTGAAATAAAATCAAAATTAAAAGTATGAATGAGTTTGTCTGTGAATTAATATTAACTAAAAAAAAAGCTTCAAATTGAAGATAATAATTTTGATTAAGTTAACATGCTTATTCAAAACATTGATTTTAGTTCATAATAAAATTGTTTATTATTCAAATCATAAATAAAACGTTATTAAAATTATATCTAATTTTTAACTACAATTTTAAAATAGGAATTGAATTAAAAATGTTTGAAATTTTAAATAAATAATTTTTTAATTTTTTAGAATTTAATTGATTGAAGAAGTAGAAAAAATTCTATTAAAAATTATTTTATTTTTTAATTTAGTTATATTGAATAAATTAAAATAAAAAAAATTGTAAAATAAATTATTAAGAGTGAAAATGGAAAAAGGAAAAATTTGCATTTTTGATATTTTAATGCAATTGAATGTGATTGTTTCTTACTATTTAAATGAATTCTTAGAGCTAATATATCAATAATCCTAAGTAATATTAATTACAATAAAATTTTGGATTAACTTTTTTTATAATCTCATAGGAATCTGAAGAATTAATTTTAATCATTGAAATATAGGTTTATTAAATTATTAACTTAATATAGCTAGCTTGAACTTTCTTTCTTTTGAATTGAAGATTAAATTCCTTTAAAAAAGAAAATAGCTTTTATAAAGTATACTATTAATTTTTTACTGATTTACTTAAAAGGTATAGTAAGCCATCTTTCCTGATAAAGTAAACACTTAAATAGTCATCAGACAATTATAAAATGTAAATACAAATATTTAGAGAAAGTATTTAAATTAAAATATTTCAATAAAACTTATAATTTAGCTTACCAGTTAAGTAGAAGAATTGTAGCAAAGATGGATATAAGCAACTAATAAATAGATGAAAATTCAAATCAACAATTAAAACAAAATGAATAAAAGCTCAATAATTTAAGCATGCAACTTTCGCAAAAATTTACAATGAAGAATTAAGGTAGTATACGAGATTACCCATAGATAGCACTCCGATAAGCAGAAAGCATAAAACCACTTTAAAAAAATAATTCCTTAATGCATCAGTCAAATAAATAATCAAGTTTAAGTAGGCAGTAGCATGATTAAAGTTAAATAAATGCTAAGAATAATTATTTAGATGTGAAAACATCTGATTCGAACAGAGTTAAATCTATCTCAAAAAATAAATTTGGTGAAAACAGAATTTCTTATGATTTTACTAATCATAATGTAGAACTTTAAAATGGCAAATTAGTTTTTAAAGACATAAGAGAAGATATTTTAACAAAGAAGGTAGATAAAGCACTCATTAAAGTATAGCAAATCAATAACTAAAAATATGCGATCAAATTATTAGGCTTAAAACACTTTTTATTAAAGCTTTCTAGATTCACGCATAGTTATATGAACAAGCATTTAACAAAATATTAAAAAACTGTTATTAGGGATTTATCGCTACCTGAAGTTAACAGCAATTTGATAAGAGATGCTAGTTAAAAAAAAGATGAGGATGACCTAGCTTTTTTTGATAGAGTCTTGTAAATGATTCCACTTTTTAATCCTTCTAATACTTTTATTTTATTATGGGATGTTATACAAATGATATTTATACTTCTCTTTTTCTTTGCCATTCCTCTTTAAATTGTCTATAACTTAGGTATGGGAACTTTTATTACTAATGTAGTATTCAATATGGGATTAGTTCTTTTTATAATTGATAATGTTATTTGCCTTAATACAACATATTTCGATAAGGGTATACCTGTAAAAGATAGATAGCTCATTTGGTACCATTATTTGAGAAAACATTTTGTAACAGATTTTCTATCAAATATCCCTGTGATGATTGAAAGTTTTTTTACTAGTCTTAGTGGTATTTGGGGACTTTTTATGCTTTTACAATATCTTAAGGTTGACAGAATTACTATAATTATTCGTAAAGTAGAAGAAATATTCCATCTTTCGCCTAAATAAAAATAGTTGGTACGTTTAGCTAAGCTTCTTTTTAGAGTTTTATTTGTCGCTCATATTTTTTCATGCATGTGGCTGTGGCTAGCTTTATCAAATAATTCAGATTCTCAAGTATGGCTTGATAAGTACAATTATAATACTCTATCTTGGGACTAATAGTATCTCGCTTCATACTATTTTACTACTGTTACAATGATCACTGTAGGATATGGTGATTTCGTTCCAGTAATTTAATTTTCTATTCATTTTTATATTTTATTTTCATGATTACAATAAATTTACTTAAAATTCTATTTGAATTTAAGTTTATTTAGCCTTTTAATAAATTTATAAATATTTTAAGCTGGTTTAAATCAAGTAATAAAATTTTCTAACAAATTTTTATTAGAACAACTTTGATAATTGTAAAATTGACAAAAATAATTAACACATTTTCTTTTAATGTTCATTGAAAATTAAAAAACAATTTAAAAAAACTTTTAGATTAATTCACTGCTATTAAATTTTTTATAATAATCTTATTTTGATAAAATCTCTCTTATGATTGGCTTAAAAACACTAAAACTAGTTAATAGTTCTTAAATTTAATAATTATTGTGAGGAAAAAATGAGTTTTATTGAAAATATTTTATCTAAAAGTAGAAAAAGAAAAAGAAAAAATAATTGTTTTTTTAACTTATTAATAAGTAATTTCATAATTGTATATATAATATATTGAAATAGAATATCATAATTTTTGAGCAACCTTTTATTTTGCTCAATAAAATAGAATAAATAAAAAATTATTTTGTTAAATTAAAAAAATTAATAATTAAATGATTAATTAATAGGTGAACAATAGGGAATTCGCTTTTTGTATCTTTACAATGCTAGTTGCTTGTGGTGTCTTTGCGTATGCAGTAAATCAAATTGGTAGTATATTTGAAAATATGAGCAAATAAGAAATGCAAATAAATGAAATGATGTATAATATAAGTAGCTACATGCATTTAAAAAAAGTTTCTAAAGAATTATAATATTAAATAAGGGAGTATTTACAATATTATTGGACTGAGTAACAAGATAGGTAATTTCTTATTTTTCTTCATAGAATTAATTAGTTGAGTATTTAATCGCACAAATTTAATATTTATTTTTCAATTTAAAGAAAGAATTCAAGCAAATTTTTTAATTTCATAAAATCATAGAGATACAGAAGTTGAAGAAAAAATCAAAAGTCTTTTAAGTGATAACTTGAGGGATCAATTAGCCTTAGAAGCAAACAATATAGTCTTAAAAGATTCCGTTGTATTTATAAATAACTTTAGTAACTCAGTTATTAGCAGAAGTGTTCCTCTTATTAAAGAATATAGAGCAACTCCTGACGAGATCATTCTGATTGAAAATACTCTCACAGAAGATTAGAATATATATTTTATAGAAAAAGGATAAGTTGAGGTTTTTCTTTCTTAATCTGACTAACCTATATAAATAATGAAGTTAAAAGCTGGTGATTGCTTTGGATAGGTCGGCTTCTTTACGGGATTAACAAGAACTCTTTCTGTCAAATCTTTAGATTTTACAACTTTAATTTATATTAAGAGATCTGAGTTTATTGATTTGTTGAAAGAATACCCTGAAGATTATGAATAATTTTGCTATATAAAAGATAAAATTCTCAATGAAAGCGATTACAGGATGATTGGTAAATTAAATTATGCTTTTCTTTTTATTTGAATGAATATTTTTTGTAAAACTTCTAAATTAATTAAAAAGGAATGAAATGCTATTCTTGTAAAGATGGAAAACATTTAGCTAATGACTGCCCCTATCTTCACTATACGCCTAAAAAATTTTTGCTTTTGAAAAAATATTTTTACCCTGGATATCATCAAAACAGGTAAAAACATGAAAGAAAAAAATTTTTAAAATCCCCTAATTCTTTGAAAGCGAAATCAAATATTAGAGAAAAGGCGGAATAGATTTAAGAGTAATTTTCAGTTATTATTGATGAGCTATTTGGCGACGATGATTTTTTTGATACTGATGATGAAGAAAATAAATTAGGAGTAGATAGCGATGAAGATGATGATTATGAAAATAGTTCGGAAAGAGAAGATGAATAAGATGAAAATAAAGAAAGTCAATAAAAGCTTGGGTTTAAATTACCATCGTTTTTATAACAATTCAACTATACTAAAAAAGCATCTATTGATAAATAAGTGGAGAAAGATAACTCTAAATAAGATGAAGGCTGTATTTCAGAGAGCAATTTGCAAATAAATAACTCTAATTAAAAAATTCTACCAAATTAACAAATAAATACTTAGCTTGGATATTTAAATTCAAATAGCTTGCAGAATTAGTAAGGATTAGATGACTCAGAAAAATTAAGTCCGCTAGGTGCTCAAAATGAAAAGTTAGTTAGTTTTTCTATGGATGCAAAAAATGAAGAAATGGATTTTGAAAATTAAAATAACGAATAAAATTAAAAAGCGTATTTACAAATTTAAAAAGAAAATAATAATATTATTAACAGTAGAAAAATTGTTGCACCTATTTTAAAATCTTTACAATCTTAATCGACTACTGGGACTAAGGAAATCAAAGAATCTCAGTATAGCCAAAATTAGATAGCACCACCACCATCCTCTATGAATGCTACATCAAATACAAAATTAGAGAAAAGATTATCTATATAAAAAGTTTAAAGATAGGAATCTAAAAGGAAGTCTACGAAGAAGCATACCACTGGTAATTCTAATAATAGTAATAACAATAATAGTAATGCTAGTTAATGCATAAATGCTATCAACAACTTGATCAAAAAATAGAATTCTATGAAAGATGATTAATCCGTATATACAAATCAGCTGAGCTCTTAATACTCAAAGCTTGAAACACATGGCAAGCAATAAAACAATAAATACAAATCAAATAATTTAACTGGGATATCAAAAAATAACGATTTTAAAAATAATAACAATATTCTGCTATAGACGAATTCTTCAGTGTTTGAAAATATAAAAAGGATTAGCTATGATTAAAACTAAATGTTATTGAATAAGATAATAGAAATTTTAGGAACAAATTAACACACTACGCGGAAATCTTCATAAGATTGCTAATCTGTTATTGAAGGTTCTGATAATCAAACTAATTTTTACGGGCTAGATGATTTCGATACTCTTAAAAATTATAGCTTTTATTATCCATCTAGTAATGTTGAATATGTTTTAAATAAATTAATAAGCTCAAAAAATCATACAAATGTAAAGTAAAATATATTTTTACATTTAAATAAGTTGAAACCTACAACTTAGAATAACGTCCAAAATAATTCTATCAACCCTTAAGATTTTGTTAGGAAAAACAGAAAAACAGGTGGAACTAGAATAGTAGCTTCAGGAGGTGTAGCTGGAAATTTGCTAAATAAATTTAGACAGTAAGAAGATTCCAAAGAAGTATCAGAAATTTATTAGGATGCTGAAAGAAATTCTATACTTGGAATGAGTCATAGTACCAGCGGTATTAATAATAATGGTGAAGGTTCACCGTTTGTAAGAGGTGGCGCAAGAAAAGCTACAAAAAGATAAAATATAATGCTAGTAAGTGGAGATGGTTAAGAAGATTCTAAGGCAAATAGTTTGGAAGGAATAATTTCATAAGCCTAAGCTAAAAAAAGTAGATTCAAAAATGAAGTTTCTTAAATATAAGAAGAAGATGATGAAGAAAAAGAGAAGCAGAGATTATCCTTCAGTGTATCAGATAATAAATTTTAAAGTAATAATATAAGTGAGCAACTGAAATTTAATTCTAAATACGATTAATTAGAAGATTGTTAATCTAATAGATCCTAAGAGTTAGATGCTATAATTGGTTTCAAAGGGGAAACTTTTAGCAAATTACCCTCATAGCAATCGATAAGTGATAATGGATAAATAACGGCTTTTAGGAATCTAGAATGCTCTCCAAGTCATAAAAGCAATAAACCAAGAAGTAAGAAAATTTAAAATTGTATTTGATAAAATAATTTTATCAATAATTTCTATCTAATGATTATTAAAATACTTTAAAAAGTCCCAAAAATTTATATTCAAAAGTAAATTTTTAAAATTAAATGTTTTTTTTACAGTTATGTATGTATAATGAAATAAATAAGTTTATTTTATGTAATAAATTAATTAAACAATTAATATTCAACAACATGAACCATAAGAATATTCATGAAGATTATATTTTATTTAACTTATCGAATTAAAGCACTTACTTAAATTTACTCATATTATTATTTACATATTTAACTTTTATTTATTTAAGTTTCTTTATTTAAATATTTATGTTACTAATTGGAAATTGCAACTAATTTTTTTAAATTAATAATCTAAAATTAATGTTTATTTAAACAATATCTAAAATACATTTCATAGAACTATTTTATCAGAAGTAGGTTACATAGATAGTATTTGCTCAATTCATTTAGAATTCAAATATTTTTATTTATTTATTTATTTATTTTTTCGAATTTAACATTATTAATAAATATTTAAAAATAAATTTATGGTTTTAGTTTTTTAAAAACTGTTACAAAAGCTACTTAGTAAAAATGAACAAAAAAATAAGCATCCTTGATTAGGAAAAATGGATTTGATAAACCTATTAATTTAAATTAAAAAATAAATATTTTACTTAATTTTTTTATTATTGAAAACTTATTTATTCGAAAAGCTTAATTTGTTTAGCAAATATCAAATAAATAAAAACTACCTAATTTTAATTCACAAATATTTTTAAGTAAAAAATTAGTATAATTCTGCTTATGCTTCTTCTCTGCAGATTAAAAACAACTTATTTATCTATTAACTAATTAAATAAATAGAGAGAGTAATTAATCGAAATATATATTAGAGTTTTTGGGAGTTTAAGATAAATGAATAACAAAAATGAATTAAATTATTATTAATGTTTTATAAATTAAAATATGTGTGAATGAAAGAATAAATGTCTTAAATTTATGTATATATGTATGAATTGGGTTTTTGAAGCAAGGAAAGAAAGCAAATATACTGATAGGGTCAAATTAAGAGAGAAATTAAAATAAAAGCAAACAAATATATACACAATCAAATTAAAAACCTAGATAAAAATATAAAAAAGTCAAGAGAAAACAATATATTTTCACATATATAATATTAAAAAGAGAAGAAATGGCTAAATCAAAGAACTCCACCAATAAGAACCAAATTTCCAAGTCCCACAGAAACGGTATCAAGAAGCCCAAGGAGCACAGACACATCTCCACCAAGGGTGTAAGAAAAAATCAATACAATTTTCTAACAGAGATTGCATAATTTTTCTATGAGCTTCATCTTCTCCTCTTGAAATAATTTGCTTTTTTTATAATTTCAATATCTCCTTAAATACCTAAATCAAACAAAATTCAATCATATCTTCCATTAATCATTGAGATTAAATATTAATGGAGAGACTAATACAAGCTTAACTTCGTTTATGGTAAATCTCAAGTGTTTGATATATAAAAAGAAGTTCAATAAGAAATAATTTTGTTAAAAGCAAAGAATTATTAGATAAAAAGCATGATTCATTTGTTAAATAGTGATTTGGTTGATTTATTTTATCTGAAATGAGATGAATTGCAATTCCCTCTCATACCAAACGTTACATAAATTGAAATTATCAACTCAAGAAGAGAACATTACAGACTCAAATGTTGTACATTTAGATAAATACCTATAAAGCATTTGCAATTATAATAAGGAATTCATCAAGTAGTAGAAGAATATTGAATTAATCAAGAGAATATCAATAAAAGGAGCTAGGAAAAATTGGATTATTCAATAGCTTTTGAGTTAATTATTGTAAAGAGATGTTATAGGCAAACATGAAATTAATTTAAAGCACCATAAGCATAACTACAAAATTAAATATCGATATTTTTATAGATAAAATGCTTAAGAGTATATTATTAAATATCTTTTAAGTGCAAAATTAATCGTGTATTAATTTAAAAACAATCAAAAAGCAAATTATATGAATATTTTATTTAGCTTAAAAGGAGTAAAAGGATTTATTTTTAAGTGGTTTATGAATGAGAATGATATGCAAATCTTGATGAAAAAATAATTCTTTCTTATTTTTAAAATGTTTTTTAACTAATAATTAGGTTAACCCCAGATTCTTGAGAAACAGAAGAAGAGCTATCAAGAACGATCCCTCCATCAAGAAGAGCAAAAACCTCGAAAAGAAGGTCAACAAGGAGTGATTTAATTGATAGATTTAACTACTTTTGTGTAATATGATAAAACTTAGTCTATAAGAATAACGCATATATACTTCAAGAATTATAAAACACAATCTGTATATATATTCTATATACTTTGCTTTATTTAAACTAAATTTATAGGAATATTCCTAAATTAAAAACATCGCTTCACCAAATTTCCTGCTAAACTATTTAAAAGTTGTCTTATTTTCGTTTATTACATATTTGTTTTGTGTTTAAAGCTCAATAAGCAATCCATAAAAATTAAATAAAATATTTCTAATTATTTAGAAAAAGTTAAATAAAATAAAATCAAATCAAATTAAAAGAAAAGAAAAGGAAAAACAATATATTAATTAAGGTAAAGTCATAACAAAATACATGTCCTTTTATTTAAAGGCTAAACTCAATTAATTAATTAATAAATCAATCAATGAATGAATAATTAATCTCTGCAAAAATTATTTTTTTTGCTTTATTTTACCTTTAATGTTAAATTGAAAAAATAATAATATTAATTAAAAAAATGAGAAAAAATATTTGAATAGGTCTTGAGATGAAGAAAAAAATTTATCACTTATAAATATTTACTTGGTTGATATGGAGATTGCTAGTAAATTTAACAAGACAAGATATTTTACCTGCAAAGAGAAGGGAAGAAGAAGAAGAAAAAGAAAGAAGCTAAAGAAACACCAAAGTTAATAAACTAAATAAAATTTTTGAAAGAAACACTTAAAAGATCAAAACAAACAAATAAATAAAATCTTACAAAAGATTATTGATTTTTATTAAGATAAATTTTTATAAGAAAATAATATTAAATGTGCATTGAATTTGCTTTCAAGAAGGCTGGTATTCCCATCATCAGAAACTTCCTTCACTCAACTGAAGGAGTCGTTTAGTATGATTCAAAATTTCATATTAAATATTGCCAAACATTTAATTAGATGCTTTTAAATTCACATTCTTAGAGATTATTAGATAAACAATTGCAATTTATTTGATACATATTGCTGATTAAAAGATACTAAACTATTATAGAATATCTTTTAAAGCTCATAAAAAATTAAAACATTTTATAATATAAGCATAAGCATAATAAATAAAAAATGATTAGTGAATTGAAAGCATATAGTTGAGTGAAATTTATTAATTAAACAAGCATATTTAATAGAATATTTATATTTATATTTATATTTAACTAACTAATAAATAGTGGTCTTCCTCAAAGAGTTCAAAGAAACTTAAGCATTAATTATACTGTTAAATAATACAAGGAAGGAAAGGCTGTTTCTTAAAAAAGTAAAAAACATTATTATTAAAGCATTTAATTTTATTCTATTGTTATGTGATAATTTTAATGGAAATTTTTAGAAAGAAAATAGATTGATATTATGTATATTCAATATTTTAATATCATTAATTTTATTTAAAATTAAGTTAAATGAGCTTATTTAAAATTATTTTTCAATTAATTTAGCTATCAAGACCCTCCAAGAAGCTTTCCCTAGCAAAGGTGACACCAAGTGAGGAATTAAGCAGTTAAATGCTAATTTATTAAATATCTCTGTAAATTTAAGCAAAACTGCATAATTAATACAAAAGATTTTAAGAAGATTCTAATTCTTAATTGTAAATTTACTTGATAAGATATCTATCTATCTTCTTCTTGTTTTGTAGTCCTTTAAATATGATTAATCAATCAATCTTACATCAATTACTAAATTTCAGCTTTATAAGTTATTCTTCAATTTATGAAATCAAGTTATAAAATAGGGATATTTTTATATTCATTTTTAAGAGATTTAACTAATAATCAATGAATTTTATATATTATTACTCTACATACTCTAAGTTAACTAAAAATGAGTGGGCAATTTTGCTGACAAATTATGAATGTTAATATTTTTAAATTAATAAATAAATAATTATTTAAAAAGTAATAAAATGAATTAATCTGTTTCTAAAATTAATTTAAAGTTTGAAAAGAAATACAAGTTTAGAAGCAAATTCATATGAATCTTACTAAATAAAAATTCTTAAGCCTTTTGAAAATATCTTAGCATATATTGAACAAAAGCTTTTTTTTTGATAAGAAAATTTTTTATTTTTGTTGAAAATATTTTCAATTTTACTAAAAAATGATCTAAGTATTAATAAAGTTGAATTAATGTATTAGTTTCTACAACATATTTTTGAGAAAGAGTGTTATTTTAATTTAATAAATAATAAATATATCAAACTTAATATGCAACTGATAGCAATTTTGATAATAAAAAAATTATTTTTAAATATCAAAAAGAATAATTTATGGTAAAAAAAGTAAAAAATTAGATTTTTTAAGAGCATTTAGATATATTAAAAATCAAATTTTTAATCTTGTTAGCAATTTTTATTTAGTTTAGTAAAGAATCTTGTGAAAGAATAAATTGATTTAATTTAATAATATTTGAATTAAATTGTAAAAATATTGGGTTTATAACCAAACAAGTAAATAAATAAGTAGTTATTAGTTATATTTTGAACTTAACTGTGAAATAATTTATTTTCTAAAATATATTTTTTTTAATTTATTTAATTGCTTATTTATTATATTTTCTGCAAAATGTATTTCAAGCTTAAGTTAGATTGTGCTTTTCATAATTTAAAGCTTCGTAAACCTTTTATAATTCTAAAATGTCTGTTTGCAAACTATTGAGAACTTTTTACTTTTCCTCTACCAGTTCTGGATTTATCTATGTATGTGATTTTTAAATTTCATTTTACTAAGTTGCACCTTCAAACATAGCAGATTTGCTGATTGGTGGCAAAACAGGTTAACTGATTGATTTTCTTGACAATTATGGAGTTTAAATAGGTAAATGCTAGGTTTATCCCTTTTAATCTGGAATATTAGATGATTGCCCTTTCGTTATATCCTTTATGCTTTTTCTTAATGTATTAATTTCTCTAATTAGGTCAACATTGTCCTTCATAATTCTAATCTTATCATCTTTGTGTATCTAATTATCTTTCTACAAGCTCTTTTTGAACATGTTAACTAATTTTTCTAGATTCTTTTTCTAACTTCTGTACTCCATCATAATATCTCCCTCAACACTCTATCTCTTTACTTCTTTATCGTTAACGTGCTTAGTGTATAGTCGTTCTGTTTCATCGACCAGCTTATCATAATCCAATATATGTTGTGCTAAAGAATACCTGTATAATTTATTTACAATATTGTACATTAAGTAAATAAAAAAAAAAATTATTTACACATCATCTTTAAATCTGGATATTTTAACCTACTGTACAGAGATTTGCTATCTATTTTATAAGTTAAATAAAAATATAATTATCCAAATAATTAAATTAAAATATTACCTTTATAATTTAATATCTTCCTTCATAGTTTCCTGAGTTGTGTAAAGTTCATCAACTACTGTACCTAAATAGTTGTTATATGCATTCAATTCTTTTAAGTATTAGTCCATATTGTTAGTTTCTTGTTTCATTTTAGTGATTTCATCTTCTCTTGGAACAATGTCTCTCTTTAGTTCTTTAATTTTATGGTCAAGGACGAATTTGAATTTTTCCAAGTCTTAGGCTTTCTTTTTCAAATTATAAATTATCTTTTCTTTTTCTCCAATAGTTCTGTCACGTTCTAAAATAATTTTCTTTTGAGCATCTATTTTATCTCTAAGCTCTTAATTTTGAATTTTAAGTTTTTCTTTTTATCTTTCATATTCTTACTTTTATTCCTTTAAATCTTATGCTTCTTATTACTATTACATAATTTTCTTTTTAGTAATAGAAATATCACTTTTTGCTTTTAATCCTTGATCAGTAATAGCTTACTCGTCTTTTTAATTTTTCTGATTCAAGTTCTTGATTTCGGTTTCTTTTTCTTCTGAAATTTGCATTAAAACTTCTGATTATTCCTTTGATAAATGATTTATTTGCTTTTCAACTCTTTCTTTTTGAGTACTAATTGTGTCAATAAAAAAATAATTTACTTTAAAGTTTGCTTTTTCAATAACAAATAACTTAATAATTAAAATAATTTTAAAGTGTTTCAAAATTCTAAAATTTTCAAATAAAACTTAGATAAAATTCATTTCAGCTTGATAATTTATTTAATTGATTTGAATTTTATCAGTTCAAGAGTTTTATTTTAAAATATTAAAAAGAAAGCAAGAATGATGAATTTACATTTATTCTTCTAGTAGTTTTTAATATTGATCATCTATGATTTAAAGTTTTTAGCTGTGTTCTTAAAGCAATTTAGTTTTCTTTTTATTATTTTTATTGTTTTCAATTTCATGCAATCTCTTTTAATTTTCATACTCCTCAACAAGTGACATTACTTCCTTTTTTTATATTTTAGTTTTAAAAATTATTTATTAGATTTATCTTAGCTTAAAAAATAAAAATAAATTAATGAAAACATGTAATCACCTTTTAATATTTAGTATCCATAACTTATATTTCTTGTTCAAACTACTCTTTAATTTCATTTATTTCCTAAATTAATTTTTGTTCTTCTACAGTTTTTGACTTAAACAACTGCTCAAACATTTACTTTCTCTTTTGAGAATTATTTTCAATTTAAGTTTCTAGCTAGCGGATACGGTCATCTCTGGAGTTTAGACCAATCATTGCATTTTAGTTAGAAAACTCATTAATTTGAACAATAAGCCCATCTCTTGTGCTTTTCAAGTCATCTAAATCAGATCTAGTTATTAATTCTTCTTCAGAATATTTAGCATAACCATCCTTTAGCTTCATTCCTCTTGCATCTTTATCCTACAATAAAAAATGTTAAATATTAATTTTCAAAGATGTTGAAAAAACTAAAAACAAATAAATTTGAAATAATTTCTAGATAAAAGTAAACATTTTTTAACTAAAAATCATTATTTTTATGTTGAATTATTTAACTTATTTTAGTTTAATTGAGGAGTATAAAATATTATAAACAAGCTTTAATAATAGATAAAATTTATTTAAAATACTAACCTTAATTTCAAAAACCATAATGCATCCATCTTTACCAGCTGTTATAATATACCTATCATCATTCGTGATTTTCATCTTTTCAACACCTCTTTCATCGTGTGCTTAATAATCTGTAAATTTACCATGTGTGAGAGGATATATAAAACAACGAATAGCTCCTGAAGATCTTGCATCATCTTGAATACCTGCGAAGAGAAGTTTATTTGAGCTTGGAAAAGCGAGACAGCTAAGATTAATATCAAGCAATTTTTTATCTGTTTTATCTACAGGCTACTATTCATTAATTATGGCTTGGTGAATGTGTCTATCGTTTCCTACAGCTACAATAGTCTTATTATCAACAGTCAAAGTTAATCTATTATCATTTTATTATTAGAGTAAAAATTAGACAAAATTTTTATTCAAATTTATAACTTACCCTGAGAAATTGACTCCCTTATTATGAATATCAACTATTCTTGGGACTATAGTTTACTAATGTTAGAAATCTTGGTCGAGTTTCCAAGCAAGAATCATACCATCAAGACCACAAGATAACAAAAATGAATCATCACTTGACCATTATATGCATTTCACTCTGCCTGTGTGTCCTTTAAAGACAAGTTAACTCTAAAAATATTAAATACAGTTTAAAAAAATAATCATGATAATAATAATAAATTTTACTGGATTTTCTCCTGTAAAAAATTTAAAGACTTAGATAACATGATTAGACGAAGTGCTATTTACAGCTGCAAAGTACTAACCACCGTTTGAGAATTTTATTTCTTTGCAACCCTTAAAAGGGGAAATTTCTTTATAGGCCTTATTTTTAGTTGTATTTTAAGAGTTGTGAATGCACAAATTCATAAGTCTTAGCTTGTCTAGAAAACCTACCGCAACCTAATTGCCAATTTTTATAAATAAATAAATAAATAAATTTTACATGAAAACCAACAAAAAATGTATTAAAAAAAATAATTTTACACAGAATCCTTAGGGATGAAGGGATAAACAAAATGCTTCTTCGTTAAATGCCCAAGATATTTTGATTTATTTCTTTTCATAATCCCATACTTTAATTGTTTTATCTGTGCTACATGTTGCAATTATAGGTTTTCTCTTACATATATCCATTGAGTTAATAGAACCTGTATGATTCTAGTGGTTGATAAGTGTAACTTCTCTGTCTTCAGTATCGTTGCTGACAGTTTCAGGATGATATGGTTTTATTTTAATCTCGTAAATTTGATTATTGTCTAAACTGATAAGCAATTTATCTTCAGCTTTATTGATACAAATGCTTTTAACTTCGATTTCTTTCAGCTCTACAAATTGTTTTAGCTTAAACTAATGAACACATGTAAAAGGATTTTTGTCATTCTCTTAAGTGTAATGATAACTTTTTTAAATAAATGTAAAAAATAAAAAAGATAATTCTAATTCAATTAATTTGCTACAACAATTACTTCTTATTTTTAAAAACAAATAAATAAATTGTACTAATAAATAAGTAACAAAAATATCTCTTACTTACTTATTTCATCAACTAATAAATAAACAAATAAAAAATTTACTGCATGATTATAGATTCAGAGCAAGCAACATAAAAACCTTTTGAATATGCAACTGCAGTAATAATCTTTATGGGTACACCAGATCTACTGACTATAAAGTACTTTGGAGACTATTCCAGTACTTAAAGAAAATTTCCACGGCTATCACATAAAAGGATTTCTCCCGATTCTACAAAGACAATAAGGTAGCTCTCACATTACATCCACAAGTGTGATACAAAATTTTTTTCTACTATTTCTGCAGGTAGATTAGAAATTAAATTGCCATTTTCTAATTTTATTTCTGGTTGAGGGTTTTGATTGTTGTTACCAGCTGAAATTTAATTATTAAGAGGTGGTTAGGGTAATTAAGCAGCAGAGCTATTTTCTCCATTTTATACAGATTGCTTCTATTTTTACTGATTATCTTCCCTTACAAAAGTTCCTTCTATTTTTTAATATATCCCAAAGAAATTATTTCCAGTTACGCAAATTGAATTTGCATCTGAATGGTTAAAAGAAATTTCATAAATGTCATTCTATACTCCTAAATCAATGGCTCCTAAACATTTTCCCTTTTCATGCCACCACCAACAAAGTACTACATCTCCTCCTGCTCCACTCAAAGAAAATATGTATTTTGTTTCTTAATTCTGAGAAGGAAATGCAATACTAACCCATTGCTTAATGTTGTATCTGTCCAAATTTCCTAAATTTAATCCTAGATTCTTACGTCTCTTTTAAGTAAAGGTATCAAAAATAATTATAGCGGGGTCACGCTATCCCTTAACTCCCAAGGCTAGATAACGCTTGAGAGGACTTAATGCAAGACAGCTTATTCCTCTATATTCATTTGTTCCTTAATAATAGTGCTATGATTTGTCATTTAAATCATGTAAAACTACATTGTATCCTGCAGGGTAAATAATTCTATCTTCATCATGGAATTAAAGACTATTCCTGATTTCGTTGTTCATACCAAAAATATACTTAAGCTAAATATGCTATGCTAATCCGGCCATTTTTAAATTTAAATAACTTAATTGATTTGTAATAATACTTAGTTTTAAAAAACTAAGTTTAAGTAATTAAAATATGCAATTTTTATAAATTAATAATAACTATTAATAAAACGATTCTATTAAACATATGTATATTGATTGTATCATTCTTTATTATTAATTAATCCTTTTATATTCATTTTTGAATGTTAATCAATTTATCAATCTTTTCATTCTTGCTAAATAATATCTCTCTTAAATTTAAAACTAACAATTTTCTATTTTAAAACTTTATAACTTTTAATCATCAAATATTAAATAGAAATCAATCTCTCACTAAAATTTAAAAAGATAAATAAATAGATATTATAGATGATTTGATTAAATTAGTTGCAACACCACTTTTAATTGATGAAATTATATTAAATTTTATTCTCAAAAAAAAATTATTTTTTTTTTGATAAAGATTAATTTTACTCTCTTAAATTTAAAACTACTAATTTTCCATTTTTAAATTTTGTAACTTTGAATCATGAAATATGAAATAAAAATCCTTCACTAAAATGTAAAAAGATAAATAATCAGATATTATCCGTGATTTGATTAAATTAGTTACAAAATCTGTTTTAATTGATTAAATTATTTTAAAATTTATTCTCAAAAATAAAAAAATTTCGTTTTTAAAGATTAATTATTTTTAAAATAATTATTATAAAAAAGTATTTCTGCCTCATAAAATAGTAAATTAATCTTTATTTTTAAAATTATATTCACTTTAATTATAAAAACAAATATAGCTTATTTTTTAAAATGGAGATAGAAAATATATACGCATGTATGTATGTATTAGTGAACCAATTTGAATTTATTACAAATTGCTGAAATTATATAAATAGATTAATAAAATAATAAATTTTTTAAAGTTGTTTTAGAATTATGGAAGTTAAAATAATTATATATAATAAAATTAAGCAGGCTGAATCAAACACCTACCATGTAAATTAGCAAGAAAAAGATAATTATTTTGATTTTTAAAAATATTATTCGTTTTCAATGTCAGATAAGTGCTGATTTATAGCTTGCTATGTTTTTAAATTTAAGACTGCAATAAAAATCAATAAAATCTTTAATAATTTTCTGTTTTGGATTAATTCATTTTTTCTTTAGCAAAATAGTTGTCTTCCACTTTTCTCTATTCTTTAAAGGATTTTTAATGACATTTTTGAAGTTGTATTATGGATAATAATAAATAAAGTTATGAAGCTTATCAAAATTCCAATAAGTTACTGACCCATTCCACTACTTAGTATGGAGATATTCCTCAATTAAATTATTTTAGTTAATCGATTCTTGGTTTCTATACATAATCAAAGCTTGCTTGATCTACTATAAATTAGATTTTTGAGGAATAAGAGAGTTAGCTTTTGCTATTGAATTCTATATTTAATCATTTTTGATTTGTGTTTCTTGAAGATTTTTAAGTTTATCTAACTCTTAAATACTTTCTTATTTTTAAGGTTAATTTATGAATTAAATTGATCTTCCTATCTTCTAAAGACTAGGAATCTAATTAGAGCTTTTATTTTATTATATTTAATTTTAACTTTGTGGTATTTGATAGATTAATTTTTATGTTGGAAATAAATCTCCTAAGTTATTTTAACTGTTATTATTTGAATTTTTATCGTCTAAGCAATTAGATTAAGGCTTTTCATTCTTTAATGGTTAATCAAATTTATCATAGCTTTACATACTAACTTCTTTATGAGAATCATTCTTTTTCTTTTGTTTTTTGGAACTTATATTTTATCTGATACTACGCCTTTTACAGTTCAAATTTTCAATAACATATTTTATCTAATTTAATATATCCTCTTACATTCTATCAAAATACTAAATTTTAAAAATTTTATGATAAAAAAATATGACTTTTTAAAAAAATTGAGACTCTCTATATTTAAATAGTTTATTTATTGGTAATTAAATTAGCTTAATCTCATTTATTTTTAGAAGAATTAGATTATATTTTTCGAAAAGTTAAAATGATAATTATTTTCAACTAAATCAAATTTAAAGTTTTATGATTGAAATTTACTTAATTATCTAATTTCGAATCAGTAGAGCTAGATAGTTCAGACTTTGCTTCTTCTTTAGATAACTTGTAATTACAACTATTTTAGCTTGCAACTTGTTAGCTCGGTAATTTAAAAATTGAAGTTTCTTCATCTTTTTTTGCTGCAGACATCGAAGATTAAGATTCTTCTTCATCTTCTTCTTCTATATTAGAATCAAACTACTTTGATACAATCTCAATAATGTATCTTTGAAATTTTTTTTTCAATCTATTATAGAATTTCCTTTCCTAAAAAGCTGAAAAATTGAATTTAGGAATAATAAAGGAATTAGAGACAAACAAGTGAGATTGATGGCAATTTAAAAATTAATGGTCTTTACCTTTACATATTAAACACATACTGTTAATAAGGTTTATTTCGTTGTTAAATTAAATCCTTGATTATAATTCCATAAATTTTTAGTAATCGTTTTTATTGTATTTCACAACTTCTTAAAATTTATTACTTGATATTTTTATAACAAAAACCTTTTAGCATGTTTAAACAAAATAAGGCAAAACAGCTTTTGAAAAGAATTCACACTCTCCAAACATATTTCCTTCTTTTAGATTGCAAATTACCTTACTATTCTTTAACTCTAAAAACTTGCTTTCATTTTTTAATCCTCCAGAATTTACTGTTTTTTTTCTAAATAAAATATATAAATTCTTAAATGTTTTTTTTTATTTGATTTATTTAGTCTTACTAAAATTGCTAAAGGGAATCTGTTAATGAACTCTCTGAAGAAGTTTAAATAACCTGAACTATAAAAAAATAATTAAATAAGTCAATACCTGAAAGAATTTAAATTGCATTACCACTTCCTTTAAGAATTAGATATAAAAAGTGATCTGTTGTATTTTAATCAAAAGTTTAAATAACTTCTCCTTCAGAATATATTTTTTCCTCCATAATTTGATAAATATTTTATAGAGTCTGCTATGAAAATATATTAAAAAATGAAAATTGCTTAAGAATGTGCTTATTTGATTCTGCAATGAGTTTATTTCTCATGTTGATATTTAACTTTTTCAAAGCCTCCTTTTCTGCCTCAAATTATGTTGATGAGTCTTACTCATATTGTCTTACAAAATAAGAATTCATTTCTCTTTAGAGCTCTCTAAATTAATCATTTTTAATTTAGTTAAAAGTATTCGCAATAAATAAAATAGACTTACATATCTATTTTCTTTCTTTTCATGTATCTATTTAAGAGATTTAAATCCTTTTTGTAGTTTTCTTAAGCTGAATTTATGTCCTACAGAATATTACCAAGAGTTGTGATATTATAGGCAAATAAAACAGAAGAAATAAGCATCCAAAACGAGGTAAATGCATATTCATATTCAGAAAATATAGAAGAAGAATACGAATTACTCATAGTATAAAAAGCCCACAGCTATGCTTCAAAATAGGTGCTCCACCAATCATTGCTTATTTACTGCAATTTGCCTAATAAAAAAATCGACTTAAATATAATAAAAGTGTAAAAAAGATTTACTTTGGTCAATCCAATTATAAGGTATTTTTAAGTAATCTTTTTCAAAGTAACCAAAGAAAGCATAAGAACAAGCCATTAAATGAATGAGCAATAAAATTGATAATAGTTATTTAAAAATTTGTATAATATATGGTTTTCGTAAATGCTGAAGTATTAAAAATTCTAGTTTAACCAAAATGATTGACATCCCTTTCAGCTTTAATAGTAAGGGAAGATGTAGCAAAATATTAATAGCCGCATTTTCTGATGATTTTCCTTCAAATATTAGTGGAAATATTTCAAATATAAAATACTCTTTCAGGTAAATTCTAAAAATGGCTTTTCTATCTGTAATAAAATCACCGTCGTGGTATGTAGCTGTGTTCATTTGTAAAAGCATTTCAAAAATCCAAGCTACAATAGCTATATAGTTAAACAAATTGTGATATTCACCAAAATCAGCATAAAAAAATAAAGTGAAGGATATTGTCATCAAAAAAAAGCAGTTGTATAAAACTATCAGTCCATTTATAAATATTCTCAATTTATTTTCAGGATTAAATAATGGGACTTTTTCAAGAATTTTGATGAAAAGCTGCTCAAAAATTATCAAAACTTTTTTAGTTTGCTTCACAATAAAAAATAAAATGCTATTATTGTTAATTTGCTTTTAGTAATTAAACTTATCAGAAAAATCGTCTATCAGTTTTCTACTTTAATCAGCTAGATGCTTTTATCTTCCAAAAAGTGTATATTTGTTAATAAAATTTAAAAATAACGGTTTTATCTTTTCAATTATGCTTTTTATATCTAATTTTTAGTCAGCTATTTATTTTTTATTTTTTTTTACAATAGATAAACCTCTTTGTCTGATTTATCTTTTAATTATAAAATATATTTTTCACATTAAATTTAAAGTTATTATTTATTAGTACATTAAATTGGAAATTTTTAATAGCATAAAATAAGATTTTTAAATAATAAAATTCTTTATGAAATCATTTTGTTGCTTAATATTGATTAAACAATTACTCAATATTTAAATTTCTAATCTATTGAGTAAATTTTAAAATTAGATAATAATCTGGATAATCAGCAACTTTATCTATTTAGCAAGCTGCTTTTGTCAGATTTAAAACAAAAGTATTAAAATTATTTATAAAATATTTCATTTTATCAAAGTTAAAGAAATAAAAGTAATTTTCATTATTAAATATCAATAGAAAATTATTTCTCACATTATTGATTTGGTGTTTTCTAATAGTTATTTGATGCTTTTGTGTTTTTCTAAAGTAATTTTTTATTTACCCTTCAATAAAATATTATTGCTTTAGCTTTACTTGGTTAAAATACTTTATTCGTTTATAAGATTTTCATGGTTTAGATTCATAGTTTTATTATATTATTCACAATCCAAGCTTTGTTCTAAGCTGTTTCTCTTTTCATTTTAGTAATATTGATCTAAAGTAATTATAAAATATAAAGTATGGTGATTTATTAAATATTCTAAACTAAATTATAAATCAAAATATGAATTATAAATTATAAAGTTAATTGCAGATAACTCTTTTTAAACCAAAAATAATTACTCTCAGATAGTTGATTGCATATTGAATGTTTATTTTGTGATTTATTTAAAACTCTACTTTTTTATTATTTGTTGGCTAGAGTAGAGTTATGAATTTAAGACGACACTTATTCCTCATTATCTAAGCTAAGTACAGTAGAATCTACTTTTAAAGCTACATCAAGGTACGATCTTTGATTTTATCCAGTCAATTTGACTTAAAAACTTTACTCAGATTCTAAATTTCTATTTTTTTACATGGTTCTACTTTAATTATTTTTATTAAAGCTCTACTTAATTACTGAAAAAGCAAATTAATTAATTTTTACTTTAGTGCTTTAATATTTTTTTATTATAAATACACAGCTTTGCTTTTTAATTTAATTTCAGTTTGAATTTTTATTTCAATTATCAATACAACCTCCTGTTAAATTAAACTAAACTAAATAGAAGAAAAAATAATTATGTATTTATTTATTTGTTCTTGTGGTGATTTACAAAATTAATATTGATAAATACAAATATCAATTTAAAATTGAAAGTTTGTTTTATATAATCTTTTTAAAAGAAATTTTAAAGCATAATCTAAATTTATAAATGATAACATTTTGAGTTAATTACTAAATAAAATAATTTCTTATAAATTATTAAAAGGGGAATATTTTCTTAACTAAATTTGCAAATTATAAAATTTTTTAATTTTAGTATTTTGTTGCAAAAAAAAAAATTACTTGATTCTAAGTTGATAAAAAAAATAATATGTACATTTGTTTGTTTGAATTATTTTTATTTTTGATAAGAAAAAACTAAATGTTGATTAAATATTTATTTATTTTGTTAATTAAAATAATTTGTTATTTAATATTGTTGTAGACATGAGTCGTAAGAATAATAGACACAAAAAGGAAAAAGGGGGAATATTAACTGATATAAAAAAATTTATTTTTTTGTAGAACTAAAAAAATATATTTTTTGTAGCATATTATTTTACTTTGAAATATGAAGCGTCTCAAAAAATAAAAATACATAATATTTGTTTGATTATTTTTAATACTTGAAAAAGTTAAGATTGGTTAAATAATTATTTGTTTAGCTAATCAAAATAATTGATCATTTAATATTCTTATAGACAAGAGTTATTAGAATAATAGACATTAAAAGGGGGATATTAGTTGATAATTAAATAAATTATTTAAGTTGGCAAAGAAAAATATTTAATTAATTTGTAAAGGACAATGCTATTTAAAGATATTAAAAACCCCGCTTTGGATATTATAAAAACAAAGTAAGATATAGCATATGCTAGCTTATAAGAAAAATGGTAAAGTAGTACCCTTAAAGAAAAGCTAAATAATCTTGAGAAAAAATTATTAGAAACTAAAGATGAAATAAGTATTCTTAAAGAAAAATTTGATAAACAACGAAGCTGCGCTATTATTAGATGTAAATATTATGATTATCTCCTATATGAACAAATATTGTAAAGGTAAATTACTCACTAGAAAAATATGATCTTGTTCGGTTAACAAAATGAAAGCATTTTAGATCTAGACTTTTATCCTATCATGTTTAGCTGTCAATTAAAATCTATTGGAGATTAGAAATATAATAACATAATTTCAATGTTATCATTACAAAACTAGTTTTGCATTTAAGAAGTTAGACTATTCTTTTACTAGATTTTGAGCAATATTAGGAGGCATTTAAAGCAGTTTAAAAACGAAGCATCAACTTAAACTGAGATTATTGTTGCAGTTTAAACAAACCAAAATCAATTGAGCTCAAAATATTTAAGTAAAAATCCTAACAAATTGGAATACTTCAGATAAATTTCACCATAACATCATAATAACGATAAAGTCTTTTTATTTTATTATTTTATGGGACAAAAACATACTTATGAGATTAGGGAGCTAGAAATGAGTGTGGAAGAATTTTTGGAAGATGTCTTTTAGCAAAAAGCTGAGTAATACGAAATCGTCCTCATAAAAAACATCAATCTTTAATAGACTAAAATAGATAATTCAGAGCATATGTTTTTGATAGAATTATAATAAATGCAAAGTGCATACAATATTTATGTTTTACCAAAGTCTTATCAAAAATAAAAAAATTTTGACACTTAATAAGAAATTACAAAAGCAAAAAATAAATCAATTTAAAGTACAGATTTTGAAGAAGCTGAAGATCATTTTCTCTAATTTTAATAAAAAGAATAAAAAATTTCAAAATAAGTAGATTTTACTCATTTCATTGATGACTTAGAGGAAACTAAAGATTAATATCAACATGAGAATTTTGAATAAATGGAAATAATCTACGAAATTAGTAATAAAAATGAAGAATAAGAGCTAACTAATCAGATATAAACAAAAATAGCAAACGATGAAAAGTCGAATTCTGAATTGATAAAATAATAAACATAAGAAGAATTAAAGCTTAGTTAATAGAAAAAATAAGACCAAATATTTGATCTCTCTGATAAAAATGATAAAAACGAATAAAAAATTGAAGAAAAAGATGCTGTTGATACACTATAGAGTCAATTTAAATCTAATGAATAGACAGATGATTAAAAAAAAGATTCTTCTTCTTAATAAGATTTAATATCTAGCACTGTTTAATAAAGTCAAGAAAGTATTCAACAAACACCTGCAGATCAGCAATCTTAAAAGAACAATCCTTTTATTAATTTATTTTAATTTAACCTTCACAAAAATGAAAACTAGCCTTTAGTTGACAGTGATAAGCCAACATCTTTAACAAGTTTTGAAGTTTTATCATCTGAAAAAAGTAAAAATTTAACATTATAAATAAACTACATCAAATTTATTTGTTTATTGATTTTTTTTAAATAGCATCTAAATATTTAATTAAAAAGCATGTGTTTATATATTAATCAAACTCAATTTAAATTATCAAAATTAAATATTTTTATCTATTTCTTTAATTAATAGAAAGTAAATTTGATGAATAAAACCAAAAGGAACAGACTAGCAATACAGAAAATCAATAATAAGGTGTTCAAGAATTAAACAGCGATTCAGTTTCATAGTGAAGGAAAAAACAAAAACTACAATAGAAATTAAATAAAACTAAATTAATAAAAATAATATATAAATATCTTATATTTGCATCTTTTAATTTTTTGGATAGGATGTAATTAAATTAAATAATTTTTACTTTGTAATATTAAAAGTAATAACCATACTAAAGGATTTAATAATTTAAAATATGGATTTATTAATTTACTAACTAATTTATTATGAAAAAATGAATTTTAATAAATGTATTTAACTTATAATTCATTTGCTAATTTATATTTATTAGAAGTATTTGATAAATTATTAATAGGAATTCAATGGTAAAATTAACCTAAAAGATTATAATATATATTGTTTAGTTGCCATAAGATTCTGTATATTATCAATATTACGATTCTATTCAAATAATATAAACACCATTTATTATTTTCATATGAATTTGGTAAACAAAAATCTGGCTTAATTCAAATATTTATTGGTATTATTTTTTCTTATTAAAAAATAGTAGAAACCAGAATAATTAATTTATTTATTTATTTATTTATTCAATCAATCAATCACTCACTCTGCCACATATTTCTTAGACAATTTATTGAAAAAAGTACGATTTGAGAGAAGAAGATAAAGTTTATCAACATATTTTTAACTATAAAGTGTATTTATCAAATAATCCAAAGCAAGGAGTTAAAAAAATTCATCAAAATGAAAAATCTACTTTCGATATTTAATGTATTAATCACATCTTTAATCATGATTGATTTTTTTGTTGATGCTGATCCATTTACTTATCAAAATGATCCGAGAGTTCTGTAAATTCAAATTGTAAATATGTTGTAAGGAGCATCTATTAATGCTTGCTCAACTGCGTCATCTCCTTAGAGTTTTACTGTTCCTATCAGTTTCTCTCCAAATTTTGCAGTAGTCCCTCAAGTAGTCCTAGGAGTTGTCTAAATCAAAGGTACTAACTAAAATCTGTTAGGATTTTCTGTTACTGCTACTGCGGTTAGTACATCAGGATTCTAAATTGTTGTTAATTGCTAGCAAAATTTAGCAAGCAATAAATTAGTGACTTTAAATGTTTAGTATTTAGCTACAATTATGTAGAATGTAGAAATTTTAAGCAAGCAGTATCTTTCCACAGCTTTAACTTCACTAACAACAGGATCAAACTACAGATATATAAGTAAACTAATATCTTTATTAAATTTCTTTTAAATCCTTATTGCAAAACAAATGATAAATTTTACTAATTTAATAATTTTTTACAAGATGACTAGATAACATTCACCATGACAAAAAAGTAAATACCTGTTGTTTACCCTTTCGTAACTGGATTCATTATGCAAAGTGGGGCTGATAAAAGATTTATCATTAAAGCAGAAATTTCTAAAATTGGGTTAACTCAATTCACTCATACACTTTCAACAAATTTATTATGCTCTCTCTCCTATGCATAAGTTTCATTCCTAACATTTTGGGGAATAGAAACATCGAATAATTTATTAGCAGCCTAGCCTAATAATGATGATAGACCGAATCCTTTGCAATTTAATTTTTGGAATTTCTACACTGATCAACTCAACACTAATTAAACTGCCATCAGCATCTTTTATGGTATTAGCTAATTAGATTTAGCAAATTTTAATCCAACAACTCCTTTGACTGGCCCTGATGTTCCAGTTGAAGTCAGTGTTTAATAGCCTAATTTCCAAGGAAACGAATACTTATTTCAGATAGGCTCTACTTCTGGAACTAGAAACTATGAAACTTTTGTTCCTTGGGTTATTTTCTTGCTCAAAAGATGTCCAGCAAATGAGTATTTACAGCAAAATTATCTTTGTAGCACTCTTTGTCCCTTTAATACATTTTAGTAGGTAGTTAATTACTAAGGAGTATGCACAAATTGTGATATCAGCTGTTCTTCATGCAATGGTCCAAATCCTAATTAATGCACTTCTTGTCCTTTTCCAAGTAGAGTAATCTCTAATGGTATGTGTCTGTGTGCCTAAGGATACTATTAAGGAGGCACTCCTTAATAATTATGCTAATGTAAATATTTTTAAAGAAAAAATTTATAATTTAAATGAAAAAATAATAATTTAATATCATATCAAAAGAATGTAGCTATAAATGTGAAACTTGTTTAAATAGTGCTGACAATTGCTAAAGTTGCACAGCTAACAGAGTACTAGCAACAAATTGTGGATGTCCTTCAGGATATTGGGATCAAGGGGTTTTTGAAATATGCCCAAGTAATTTATTATTTAATTTGATTAAAGAATTAAAGCTTTTTGTAAATAGGCTGCTATAGGACTTGTGCATAGTGTATTAATGGTGATTAAAATTAGTGTACTGCCTGTAAGGTTGGGTACTAATTAATAAATGGTGCATGCATTTGTCCTGATGGCTTCTATGATGACATGACTAAGAATTAATGCAGTTAATGTCATTATAGCTGTAGCACCTGTAATGGTGGAACTGACCAAGACTGTTTAAGCTGTAATAGTAAATTGAATAGATAATTAGTTCAAGGAAAGTAATGCTTATGCTCAGTTGGATACAATGAATAAAATAAAGTTTGTGTTTAAAATGCAAAACTAAGTAACAAATATTTTTAACTTAAAGTATTTGCTTTTTAATTATATTTAATAAAATAGCTTGTGTTGCTTACTGTGAAACATGTCTAAATTCAACAACTTGTTCAATTTGTCAAAGCGGAAGATTGTTGGTTTCAAATGCTTGCATATGCCCTAAAGGATATTACAGCAATTTATAAACATCATTATGCGCCTAATGTGATTAGACATGTATAATTATAAAATGAAAAAAAAAAAATTATTTTTTCAATTAAATTGCTAAAAATAACTTTTTTTTTTTTAATTATAAATTTTAAAAAATTATAAATTATTTTATTATAAAAGGTAAAACATGTACAGGACCATCCTAATATGAGTGTACTTTTTGCAATAATGATAGAACTTTAGAAAATGGAATGTGCAATACAAAGCCCTCAACTAATGATTCAAGTGTAAATATACCCTTACTTGTAGTAGTAGTTTTACTCGTAGTTTGTGTAATCATTTTTATACCATTCCTGATGAGATGGACTTATTACCTTAGCTAAAAAATATGGCTAAGAAAAAGAGCTTTATCTGAGTTTGTTGAAATAAAAGCAAGAGAAAGAGAAGAAAGGCTGAAAAGAGGAGAAGGAGATATTATCATTCATGACCCAATTATAATCACTGACCCTTCAGAAGATTTTTTAAATGGAAACTTAGATTAATCAATTATAAAAGAATCAATCCTTTTAAGAGATCACTAATTATAATCTAAGCTAAAGCTACCTCCACCTGATAAAAATAATAATTTATATAATTAAAATCCTTTATCCCCAACAAACCCTCATTTATAAATTTTGTCTCCAAAATAATAATAATTTTGAGCTACTTAATAGCAAATTAAATGTTAAAAATGTATGAACTGGCTGGCTCACTGGATGTAAGAGAAAAGATATATAAATAAATTGAATTAAATAAAATCAAATAAAAAATAAAAATGACTGATTTATTTATTTATATAAAATATTATTAAATCTAAAATAGAAATACACATATTTTTTTATTTGAATATGAAAGTATGCAATATAACACTTAAAAAATTTATTAAATAAATTTTGTTTACAATAAATATTTAAAATTTTGTTTGCTAAATTTTGTTTACAATAAATATTTAAAATTTTGTTTGCTTTCTTAGAAAACTATTTAAAAAATGTTGAAGTAAATTAACAATTTTTAATTCTTAATTTACATACATAATTGTTAATTTAATTTTTATATTTTAATTTAGTATTTATTTTTCAATCAAATGTTTTTAAATTATTTGATTATTATTATGCTTAGATTACTAATTTAGATGCATTATTAAACTATTTTATTATTAAGATTTAGACTAGCAATTTATTGGCTTTTAATTTGATTATTTTAAAATCTTTACTTACTATTTTTAATTTGGGAATTGTAATTTATGATTACTTAATACATTTTTTTGAGTTTAGCCAATCAAAAAGTAGCCTTTGATATAAATTTAAGACTTTCTTTTGTTTGGACAAAATTTTCTTCTAAGGGACATACTGTCACAAAAACCAAGGTTTTAGAGTTTCCACCTAAACTATCCTAGAATAAAACAATAATAATTTGAAAAAAGATTTCAAAAATTGTGATTACTTACTTATAAAAGACGAGTTAATTTGCTTTCTCTATAAGGTATCTTTGATTAAACCAAAAATTATCTGTCACTAAGCATAGTTATAATTCTTTTAAGAGTAGTTAAACTCTTATTTATAAAAGACGACTATTTATTTAAGAAAAATTTTAGAAATATTTAAGTATCTAGTTAAGTAATTTACTTCTCTTTTGTTAGAAGTTGCCTAAAAACTTTCAGAACCTGCTAAATCTACTATGTTTATTCCTCCTTTTTCTTAATCATTTTCATAGATTTTTATCTGATATATGCAGTGTGATCTAGAAGACCTATTATTTTAAGCTGTTTTATCAGTTATTCTATTCATTGAAGATCTCTTTATTAGACTCAAGAGTTCTTCTGCATTTTTTACTACCTAAAATACTTAATTTACTACTTTTATTCTCTTGTTAAGCTATAGGATCTCTAATTTTGACTACACTTTTTCATCTGTTTATAAAAGGTCTCTTAATTCTTCACAATAAACTTCAATAACTCCAACAGAAAAAACCAAATTTCTATGAATCTTTTAATAAAATTTAAATTGAATATTTTTTCATTTAAAATTATTTACATGAACTCTCTCTTTTTCTTTAAACAAATAAGCAGCTGTCCTTTGTAAAATTCCACTTTAGCTATTTATACCAATATTATCCTTATCTTATACTCCTTCCATCGTATAAGTTTTACCACTTCCTGTCTATCCATAAGCAATTATAGCAATTTAATCGCCGTTTAGAGCACATTAGATGAATGGTTAAGTTTAGTTAAAAACATCTTCTTATGTACTATTCATATCGAAAACAGAGTCAAAAAAAAATTTTGAATTTTCATCTTGCTTTAATTCTATCACTTGCTTATGTCTTTAGTTAATTTAAATTGTTAATTAACTTTAAATCATATCTCTACATTTCAATTCAGTTTCATAATCTAAAACTGGTTTTATTCTACAAAATATTCTTAAATTCCCCCTAAATTAAATTATCTGCTCATGTTATTGCTCTACAATTTTCTCGCTCTCACTAATTATTTATATAAATTTATTTATTGCAATTTTCTATAATAATCATTTTAAAATTACATAACCTGTCTTTTAAGTTCTTATATCAGCTTTAGTTGTTACTCTTATTCCTATCTAATTAAAAATCATATTTAAAAGGGATTTCTCTTAGTTATAAGTAATTAATTTACCTTGAAGTAACATATGCTTACTATGCATTTTAACTCTAGTCAAACGACTATCTAATTATTTTAAATATAATAAACATTTTTAAAATATTCTAAAAAATAGATTAAATCATATATATCAATTAATTAGGTAAGAATATTACTTAAGATTCTCATAGTCTGCTTACAACTATAAATAATTTGTTAAGCAGTTATTTAGATAATTTTATTGATGCTTGTCTTTAAACTCATAGTATGTCTTTAATTAAAATATTTCCTTTTCTAAGTTTTTGATTTTTTCATCTTTTTTTTCAACTATTTCTTCTAAATTTGTAATTTTTTTTTTCTGTTCTTACACTTTTTACAACAAAATAACTAAATTATCTTCATAGGGTATTTATAGCATTTTTTATTAATCACGATTAATATTCTAAATTTTAGATTGATTATTTTACAGTTTTTTTTCATTTTATTAGTTCACACAAACACTTAAATCTTACAGCAATTGGTTGTCTTACTGATTCTAATTAATTATTTCATTTTATTTTTATTAAATAGGGATATTCACAATACTGAATTCTCCTTCATCTTATTTATTTTTTATTATCTAATTAATTTATTAGTTTTTATCATTTAATATCTCTATATTTTTAGTATTTAACTTCTCTTTGTCTAAAATACTTTTTAAATCATTTTTAGATTAGTTGTCATGCTATCCCAAGCTTTCTATCAGAGTTTAATATAAATAATCCTGATCTTAACTTGAGTCTAAAAATGACTATCTTTAAAACTTTTACTTGTATCTTAAATCTTTAAATTTCTTCAGAGTTTTATTGTATTTTTAAATTTCCTTTTCTTATTATAATTCTTCTTCATAAAAAATATTTTCTTTGTTATGAAAGAAATCTTCATTTGCAGTTTTATTGAATGGGTTATCTAATGAAGTTTCATTCCTTCTATTTTGAGACAGTCTATTCAAAGTTTTTTCTTGATTATTTTTTTCATAATTTCTACCTTCATGATTTTGGTTATATTAGGAGACATCTTCTTCTTACAATAGTTATTTTTTATGTTCTTATAAGTTTTAATCAACTAAAATACTCCTTTCTCCTTCCAGCTTTGCTTTTATTAACAAAAGATTGTCATGCGATGTATAACTTATAGGATTTAATCCAGATGATTATTTGTGTTAGTTTTCATAATTCATATAATCATTTTAATTTCTTTCTTTCTTTGCAGAAATAGCAGATGAGTTTGTATTTATTTTTTTGACACTGTTTGTACTTATTCTATTTTTGTTTGTTGAGTATTTAGCCTCAAAATCTTCTTCATTAATTCTCTTGCATGAAGATTTTAAGGTTGGGCTTTTTGATAACCCTTAACTATACTAAAATTTATATTTAAACAAAATTATCATATATATAGGAATTCTAAATTTTATTTACTGGAGACTACGATAGCTTCGTATGAATACTTCTTTTAGATTCTCTTTATTATAATCTAAATGATTAATATGAATAAGTAAAAATGAAGAATGTATTTATTTTAGATAAAAAACACAATTAAATACACTTCTGGCTATAAATTAATAGAAAGCTAATCTTTTTAAGGAGACTTTGACACTCTCTGAGAAGAGGGAGGTAAAGAAATCTTTTTTTTGTTTGCAAATTCAAAACTTATCAAAGACTCGCTAAATCTCTTAGTTTTTGAAAACATTTATAATCTATAAAAATAGTTAATATAAAAATCGAGCTAGAAATATTATCAATTTTAAATTTAGAATTTGAATAAGATTTATCAAAAACCCGCACAAATAAATAATTGCTAACAACTATAAAAAACTAACTATTTTAAATTTTGTTAATAAAAATATTCTAAAATTCTAAGTAATTCAGCTAAATCGATTAAATATTTACATTTATTTATTCTTAGTTTGTATTGTATGCAATTTTAAAATATTTTTTAAATAGATCAAATAAAAGTAAGACAATATTTATGGATTACTTGTTTTCAATAGAAATCATATTTCCTTATATTTTTTAAAAGAAAAAAGTAATTCTAATTATTGAATATTTTTGAGGATTTTTAGAAAAACAGTAAAACTGCATCACAATACAAAACAAAACATGAAGTTAAAATTAAGTATGTAGTAGCAAGTTAAAAATTTAAAATCTTAAAACTAAAGTTTTTTATTCATTTTATTGAAGCTATTTTTTATATATAGATAAAAATAAGTATATTTTTGTCAAGATAGTTTTACAAATAAGAAAAATTGAAGTAGAAACTATTTTTTGTATTAGATTTAAATACATTTGCAGCTTACTTTAATATCTATCAGTGAATCTAATTAATTGCAAAATATTAATTCACAGAGCTTAAGACAAATCACTTCTAATAAAGATAGATTCAGGTATAAATTTTCTTCTAAAAACTCTTTACAATGAATCAATTTTTTATAATAAAAATTTTTTGCATATTTCTTTTAATATCAGATATTGAATTTAATATTATAAATATAAAATCTATACAAAATAAATAAGATAAATTGCTAAATTAAAGTAAAAAGTGAGAAAGGATAAAGGAGTTAATAAACATGAAATTAAATATTTTAAAAAAAGATCCTTTAGTAAGTTAAATGCAAATAAATACAGAAGCTAATTTAATGTAACAATCTAAAACTTTATCTGATTTCAACCACACTTAGGAAAATCAGGATAAATAAAAAGCAAGCCACAGAGATATTCAAAGACATAAAATTAACTTTACTAATAACAACATGTATAATAGTTAGGGAATGCAAGACATCGAAAGTCTAATATCGAATGAATTTAATAGCCCATTATAAGGGCAAGGCAATAATAACAATCATAATAATTTAGAAATAAAAACTAATTTTGCAAATAGCTAAAATACATCAGAAAATATATTTTACGATAACAATTATGATAGTCCCCAATATAAAACTGAGAGGAACAAATCTAGAGTGAGACATAAAAGGAATTTTGCGAAGCAAGACTCAAATTTATAAAATGAAATGCAGCTATCTTTACCTTAAAATGAATAAAAAGGTGCACCTAAAATTTCAATATTTGGACAAAACAATATTTTTAATAACTAATCAGTAGAAATCTAAACAAATACTGGTTAAAATTAAAAGATCTCTAATTTTTTTAATAACAATAGTGCTTTAATCGAGTAACAAATTAATTTAAAAGATTTGGAAGCAAAGAATACTACGACTTTAAGAAAATCTAAATCACCTTTGCCGTAGTAATCTATTATATAAGAGAGTATGAACAAAACTCCATAGAATTTTCTTTTAAAAACTCCAAAATAAGTTTAGAAAAAATTGGATTTTTCAGAAGGAGATGACTACTTTTTTTTTGATCCTAAAAAAAAAATAAATGATTTGATTATTAACTAAAATTAATTAGAAAGCTAGAGTTCTTCTTAGGTTTAAATGGTAAAGAAGACTATATTAAAACCATTTTAAAAACCCGTGAGTGTTACTGAATCTTAAAAGCTAAAAAAATAAAAGTCTACATCAGATTTTGATGATTTATAGATTGAAGATAAATAAAAAATTAGTGTTATAAAATCAGACAGTAATCTAGAAAGTGTTTAATCAAAAAAAGAAGAAAATATCGAATAAATAAATTCATAAAATGTTTTACATATAAATTAAAGGGCAAGATAAGGTATTGTCTTTAGTAGTGAATATAATTTGGAATATTTAATCAGTTAAAACAATTTTGGCAGATCGAAATTCAATTCTAAGATAAAAGTGCTTAACGATTATGAAAAGGCAAGTTACATGAGACGTGCTTCTGACATCAACAAGTTGATATTATTCCAAAAGAAAAACACTAATCAAATGAAATAAAAGATAGAAGAATATTTCGAAGTGGTTTTTAATTTTTAAAAAAAATTTTTTTGCTTTTAAATTTGGACTGAAACATATCCTAGCTTGGTCAATATAACTTGGTAGGCTTGGTAGGAATTTAATAACTTGTGGCTAAACATTATTTTTATTGGGCTTCTTATTTTTCTCTACTCCATTATTTAGTTGTATAATCATCCATCATATTCTAGTGATAGCAATTTAGTAAATCATATTTTTTTAGATAGCGAATCAGGATATTTGGCTTATTCAGGACATTTATTTTTACTGCTATTTACATTATTATTTATTAAATTATGTTAATGCTATGGATAATAATATGTTTGTAAAAATGAGAAACCTTCTGTTTCCTTGATATTTTCAGAATTAAAATGGAATGGCTAAAGAAAATAGATACCATTTTTGCTGAAAAAAGCCTAGCTAATTGATTAAATCTATGAAAATATAGATAATAATGAAAAATTCGACATAAATTAGCAGTTTGTGTTTGTTATTTTTTTAGAAATATTTATCCTAATTTCTGATTCTGCTATTTTATATTATATTCTAGATGGTAACTAATTTTTTAGAATAGCAAACGATCTTACTGAAAGTAATTATTTTTTAAGCAGCTTTATTGTTTCTCTCTTAACTTCTACACTGATGCAGCTAAATACTTATCTTTTGTAAATAATATTCTCCTGTTTATCATAGATTGAATTCAGCTATTTTGAAATACATTAGTATTATTTGATATTTTTAAGCTAAATGTTTATACTAATTGTTTTTCAAATAAGAATTATTACTTATTTGAATAGTGAATATAACTTTTGTTTTACTAATTTGAAAATAGATGAAAAATTTCAGATATCATATCTAAATCTTACTCTTATATTGAGTTAGATAGTCGTTAATATACTAGCAAGAATATTGTCCCTTTTTTTTGAAAAAATACACAACTTAATGTCTAAAAGAGAAGAAAAGAATCAAACTAAAAAATCTAAAAATTCAATTTACCCTTATTAGCAGGATCCATAAAGTAATAAAGAAATTTTAAAGGAATATATAATAGATCCTAAACAAAAAGTAGTAACAACAGATGAAATTTAAAATTATCAAACTATTAATAAATTAGAAAAGCTCGATAATTGTACCAGCAGCAACGGTAATATTATAATTAATAAAGGAGAGAAATCTCAAAATTAAAAAAACATTAGTCTTGATAATATAATTAAATCAACTTATTAATAAGAAAATTAGGATGAAAGTAATTAGGTAAGTATTTTAAAAGTGTCTTTTATTATAAGAGAAATTATTTTTTTGATAACAGTCAATTATCTAGTGATCTGCAATTCCATTCTTTAGCCATCTATCTATGTAATTGGTCTTGCAATAAATATTTTACATAAAATTATAAATAAATAATAAAGCGATAGAGTTGATTACTATTTATCGCTACTGAATTATATCTAATTCAAATCAATCCATTCAATTTTCTGTCTTATCGCATTGCTTTTTTCTTTCGTCTTCAATTTTATTGTAGGGCTAAATGTAAAGCCTTAAAATATTAACTATACTTCTCTTTTCGCTTTAGAGTTTTCTTACATCTTTGATGTTGAAAGGATTAATTGCATTCTAAAATTAGTGACTTTGCCTTAATTACTTTTTTCAATTATTATTTTTCTATCTTTTATTTATGTAAAGCAAAGAACGCATCACAAAAAATATGAAAATCACCTAATTAGCATGTACCAATAACTAAAAAATCCTGTTTAACATAAAACTTAGTTCCAATGAATAATGCAAAAAAAATGAAGGAGACTTACCAAAAAATTAAAAAATTGTTTACTTTTTGTATAGGTTTATGGGTTTAAATGTATTTTACTGTTCTTAATTTGTAAACAAGATGTTTGCTTATTACAAGAAAGAAATTTTAAAGGATTCGTTCACAACAAAATTGTATAAATGATTATTTGTATTATAAGCTAAATAATTACCTAACTAGCTTTTTTTATATAAAAATTCATTACTGTAGAAATATGTAATAAAGTTTATATTAAAGAAATTAAATGTCTCTAAAAATGTATTTCTTAGCTAAAGACTCATAAAATTTTTTTTCTGGAAGGAAAATAATAGATGTCTTTTATTTAGTATTTTTTTTCATATATATTTGAATTCCATAGATTAATGAATGTATCAATATGTTTTCCTTCTGAAATTAGTTATATTTAAATAAAAATGAACTTTTATTTTTAAAAAGTAAAAAAGATAAAAACCCATTAAATCAATTAATTTCCTTCTGAAATTAGTGATATTTAA